>JBANCV010000682.1:10159-26398 GCA_037040105.1 Amiota albilabris | reverse complement strand
CACAGTGAGCATGAATCATGTTTTTAATAACTACTTCATGCAAGTCTGGATCTACTTGCACATCAGAGATTTCCGCTAATATCACTTCATCAGCTCAGGGGAATCAATGGCACCAGTTATTATTTTATAGAGAAAAGTCATCCCTTCTTTGCAACAAAGATGGAAGATTGATAAGAAGAAGCTTTTCAAAATAAAATGGGAAACGGAATAAGGATTCCAATTTAAGCCACGAAGGGCAAATATAACGAATTGCTTCTGAACAGACTCAATTCGATCTTCATGCATTTTATATTGCGGTGAGCAATATTCAAAAAGTGGACGCACAAGAGAAATAAAAAGAATCTTTGTGGTATAGGGGTCATTGAATTCTATTAAAAAAAACCCGATTAACAAGCGAAGTAAATTCGAGGAGATAAGTGTTAGGAGACCTGCTCTTCACAAAAGCATACTGAGATGGAGAAATAACAGTCTAACATAAGTGTTGTATATCCGATATGAGGACCTAATAATCTGAGATATCCGATTTATTACCTTTTTTTATGGCGTTTTGAGCATATTCATGTATATGTTGAAGACTTCCGAAGTGTGTTGCTGGAAGGGTTGTCATCCGCCCGACATTCTCTGCATTTCAATTAGTATAAATCGCATCTCGAAGGTGAATATATTCTTCCGAACCCAGTTTGGTCTGGTTTAATCTGGTGAATGTCAATCGCTCTGTTTCAATTTTAATAGTATATTGGTGAAATAATAATAAAATTATTATTTTAATGACTGAGTGATTCAACTTATGCATTGCTACCAATTTTTTAATCATCTGTAAGAAGTGATAATCATCTTCACCTTAAAAATATGATGGGGTATTGTAGTGTATCTTATGAGCGGTGTGTTTCAGAGACACCCTGTAACTGATCATTCTGGCGATGTAACAGAATATCGCAGGCTTCCAAATTTTTTCCAACTATAACAATGGCAACTTCATCAATTGTTGGTGCATTGAAATGTCTAGCATGTTGGCCCAGAGGAGTTTTACCAGCTCTGATTATAATTTTGTGATTATCAGATTTCATGAGATCCAGTTCAGCTTTGAAAAATGTAACTAACTGATTGTGTTGATGAAATAAAATTTGTAATTCTTCTACATTACAATAGACCTCTTCACTGAGCTATTATGTGCATAACGCCGTTCAATTTCGTGTAATGAATTGCCCATGAAATAAATTTGCAGGAAATTGTTGTCGCTATATAACACCGGCAACAATGATCCTGCTTGGTGATATATTTGCCCTTGTGTCGTTAAATGAAAAAGATAGGTTTATTACTTTTGTTACAAAATTCTACGCAATATGGGTGCAAAATCTGTTTACTATATTGTATCATAAAAGCTGTAATGAAATTGTCCCGAACTACATTTGATGCACCAAATGAAGTCGTTTGAAAACCGCTATTATATCGTTGAATCAAAACATTCTCTCCTTTGAATTTTCCTTTGATGTTCGTCGCCTTAATGACATTACCCATTAGTTTTTCCACAGCTAGTACCTGTCCATTGAATAGTCGAGGTTTATTAATGTTACGCAATATGATGATAACTGAGCCTATTTATACTCCTCACGGTTGTGAATAGTATTATAAGTTTGTCATGAAGTTTATAATACACAGAAGGAGACATCGCAGACCATATATATATATTTGTGATCAGCTCGATGAGACGAGTTGATTTAGCCATGTCCGTCTGTACGCAAGCTAGTCCCTCAGTTTTTGAGCTAGAGAGCTGAAATTTTGTACACAGGTTTCTTTTTACCTCGACAAATTATTTGTCGGAATCGTACTACTAGGAGGCGCATACAAACCCGCCATTTAAATTAACGTTCTTATTAGAAAAACTTTTTTGTTTTTTATCCTATAACCTTGAAATTTGGACGCAAGAAGTTTCTGATTCATATTCATTAACCATGTAAAGATTTTAGGATTACTGAATCGTATAGCTCTCATACAAACAACGTTTTCTAGGGGCTGCGTGAAGAAAATTACATCGGCATAGTCGAAGATATCCTTATTTCTGGTTTAAACATGATATAAATACAAAATATTACTGCGCAAGTCCTCTAAAATTCTTTAAATCTTATATTGTTTTATATTCGGAAAACGTTACTAATAAATATACAAAAGTGGAATGCAACGCAAAGCTAGCCGGTCAGCTAGTATATACTATGTTTACACATTTCCTATAAATGAAATAAGGACTGATCCGTTTATGTGTGATTTATAAGGTATAAAGTTGTAATACAATATTTTGTTAGCCAAGTTTGGAAAATAAAATGAAAGCAATATGTATATTTTCCCAAGCTCAGCTATTTGCATTTATAATAAGGATCTCTTAAACTTCTAGAATCGTATGAATATAAAAACCTAATATAGTTCTTGAGATATTTAGTGTTGTAAACTATAACTTAACCACAAATTACAATTGATCTTAAAAGTGAGAACCTAATACCTGCTGATAATGTTTCTCAATATTATTGATAATTCTAATAAAATAACAAAAACATTTACTTTCACGCCTTAATGTTTGAGGTATTTATTATATTATCATAGTTATGTTATGTGTGGGTTGAAAGAGAACTTTATATGGATATTACCTTGTTCATTTATCGAAAAACTTCAACATTTTAACTGCATTTGACAATAAATCGTGACTGGCTGTTATCTTCGGAAATTGAAAACTTAAAAGACCTTAACACCTTTATAACAAAATCAAAATACCTGCTTACTATAGTTTGAATGTACAATACACATTTGTAGTGTAAATTCTAATCGATCTATCTATCTATTATTGTATATACATAAAAAATCATTTGCCACTTGTTACTCAGTCAGGGTTAAGCAATTTGGCTGATTTTTGGTTTTGTTGTGTTCGTAATTATCGCCAGAATGTTTGTATGAAATAAAATTTTTGGAAAATCCAAAGCAAATGTGGATCAAATTTTACAAATAAAATATTTAAATTCAATTAAGTCTTCTGTGTGAAAAATATGAGACAATATGATAATTTTTAAATCTATGTTATTTAATTCGTTTGATTTTGTTCAAAGTATTTCATTTTGTTTGAATAATCGAATGTGGGAAACAGATTGTAAAAAAATGCAGAAATTTTAAAAAGTGCCAAAATAAGTATTACATTAGGCAAATTAGAAAAATGCCAGCAGTGAGGCGTTGAAATATCGGTGAGCGTACGCGCAATGCGGAAAGGCAAAACAATAGTTCGTCAACAAGCTTTGCGATGTACGCATTAAAAATGTCGTTCTCAAGTTATGGGATACACCCGTAAGAAGCCGGGCCTGGTTCCTAGTATATAAATAAATTGTATTGTAATTTTAAAGTCTAATGATAAAGACAATCGACTTTATATTGATTGAAGTAGCTTATTGCTTCTTTAAGCTTCACTTAAATTGTATCACAGAAATATGTATGTACTTATAAATAAACAATTTTCATAAAAAAAAAAAAATTTTCAGAAATAAGCAGTAGAAAATTATATAGTCAACTGGACTTTTCTGTATTATTGTATATTTGATCTGTTTAGAAGCCTAAATTGATATAGTAAATTTATTATGCCGAAATAGTTTCCAATGAAGTGGAAAATTTGGTTTGACATTCTTCGAAAATGTCATCCCATATTACATTTCATAAAATAAAGCAAATTTCAAATCTACTGAGTAAGACACAATGCAAAGAACTTGTGGATGATAAAAAAATTTCCGAGCAATCACACGAAGAGATTGCACGTGATTTTTAAGCCTTTTTGTTAAGGTGAATTATTTACTATACACACATAAACATCAAAGAGTATAATCGTATGAATAAGCATATTCACACACACAACTTATATATTTTGTAGTAAAATAAAAATAACGTCGCAGGATGAGTGAAGCATGAAATTCGAACGAATTTGACCGTATTAATTTCTAATAAAATAAAAAAAAGAAGGTATAGTCTTTTCGTAATCTTCGGTCATGTGACAACTTGAAATGAGACTAGATTAATTTATGTTCATCAATTTTTTATATTTTATTTTTCAAAATACTAATGTGAAAAATTTTATCACTTTAGTCTGATATTTGAAAAAGACACAATTGTGTACGTCCTACGAATTATAAATAGGTATGATTGGCATCAGAAGAAACCTAGTCCATCTAATCGTTTATCCATGTTTTTTTTTTTTTTCTATTTAAACTGTATTTGCTTATTTATAGTTGTTTTTCATTGGAAGACATAGAACTCTAAAAACTGAGTATATAAGCTCTTTACTTAATGTCTCTGAAAACAAAATATTTTAATTAAAAATAAAAAAAACCAGAGAGAAGGGTATCTTCCACTATGACAAAGATGTAATACTCTTTACGCATCCCCTAGAAAACATTTTTTGTATAGGAGCTACGTGTTTCAGTAATCCTATGATCTCGAAATTTATACGGTTGATGAATATTAATCAGAAACCTATTGTGTCTATTTTAAGATGATAGCGAAAAAGCTAAAAGTTTTTCTTATAAGAATACTCAAAGTATTGGGCTTATATGGGCCTCCTAGTGGTCCGATTCGGCTGATTCCGACAAATGTGCTGCAAATGCCTAGACCATACACATCTTTGATGACTCAGCAACAATTGAGGGAACTCGGCTGGGAAGTGTTAATGAATCCATTATATAGTCCGGACCTAGCACCATCTGATTATCGTTTATTTTGCTTCATGCAGAATTATATTGATGGAGTAACAATTCCCTAAATGACTGCAAAAAGGTATTGCGCCAGTTTTTTTTATCAGAAATCCTAGAATTTCTACAAAGATGGGATTATGGTTTTACCTGAAAGATGGCAAAAGGTAATCAATAACAATGGAAAATATTTGATGAAATAAAGTTGATTTGTTGTATGAAAAAAATTGTTGAAACATAATTCTCATTTTCGGAAGTTACTTTTCCAACAACCCAATACAAAGAATCTAGGCTGTTTAAGTAAGAATATTAGAAAAATTCATTTTACACGACAAAAATTCTGGTCACACTGTGATTTATCAAAATCAGGCTAAAGTACTTCTTTTACACAATCATATTTAGAAGTGGGTAATGAATGTATCAAAAATGTGATCTGCTAAGTTTTACTTAAAACGTAAGTATTGATCACACTGTGTTGTTATTTTTAGCAGGCAATGAAATGGACTTACCCTGGGTAACGAAATCCATTATTACAAAAACAATCGTTCTATAAAGTGTCAATTATTACAACACCAATTTTGTTAGCATCATATATAATAAAATTGTATAGAAAATCCTTGAAAAGCAACCACTTCATGATATTTTGTAAAATTAATTGAACACAAAAACATTTTAACAAATGGGATTAACAATGTAATTATAACAAAAATGAGAGTGGCAAACAAAAAGCAAATGTCACACATGAATTCAGCAGTTCTGCGTTAGGAAGGGTCTTTGACCGTACCGAATTCTTTATCCTTAATTCAAACGGTCACTTACGGATCTCATTTGGTGTAAAAATTTGTAAGATTTGTATAAATTATTTTGTTCTCTTTGTTTGCCTTGTGTGTAATATTTGCTTTCAACTTTAATTATTGTTTCCTTTTAAATGGAGTGCCAGTGCATGGTCGTACGAACAGTCCTTCAGCTACATATGTATGCACATATGATGAAACATGATTGAACAATAAGAAAAGTACAAACAATGAATGCAACTTAAGTAACAATACTTAACAGCACAGCGGGTAGCTTGTAGGATGCTCGTCAATCTTAACATGTCCATACAATTTATTTATGGTTGAACGGCAGCATATAGAAAATATAGACAAGCTGCCGTCGGTTTTATAGCATGCAACAATGTAATTATTGTAAATGATTCGTTGAATTGTTACGGACTTTACTTCCTAAGCAATTTCTATGCCTCATTGTGTATAATTGGCAGCACTGCTTACTAGGGAAACTAATAGGTTAACTGATGACAAGTCTTATCAATAGAAGTATCGAAATAGTATATGAATCGTAAAATATTAAAAATCAAACATTCCAATAATTAAGAAACTGGTTTTACCAATTTTTGTATAACGAAGAGCGTATTTGGACTACCCAAGGCTTATTTATTTATTAAATTGATAATACTATAGACATTTACACAATGAACTAGCAATCCGGTCCGGCTTCGCACGGATCTATGCCAAAAATTAGAATGAATGACATTTTTAATGCGTTCATCGCAAAGCTTGTTGATGAACTATATTTTTTGTCTTTCCCCACTGCGCGTACGCTCACCGATATTTCAACGCCTCACCGCTGGCATTTTTCCAATTTGCTTAATGCAATACTTATTTTGGCACTTTTTAAAAATTTGTATTTTTTACAGTTTGCTTCCCACATTCGGTATTCAAAATAAACTAAAATACTTTTGACACAGACGACTTGATTGATTTTAAATGTTTTATATGCAAAAGGTGATCTACCAAATCCCACCTTTCCGTTGCATTTTCCAAAATTTTTATTTCATATAAGCATTCTGTTGACAATGACGAACACAACAAAAAAAAAAAAAAACCGGCTTGACTGAAGTGCCTGGAGCAGTGATATGCGGCAAATGATTTTTATATATAAAGATTAAAAAGGGTTATTTGACAAAGACGACTTGATTGATTTTAAAATATGAAATAAATTCTATGCACCGGGTTAGAGACAGACTTTTATTAATATTAAATTAGTTTTAGTCTTAATTCTAAGTTTTATTTTTGTTACTTTTCTCCACCTTTAAGTTGACAGTAGTTGTAGTCATTATATTATTATAAATAAATAACAAAGAGAAAAATTAAATGGCTCAAATGTGCAAATTCCACTGTACATAAGAAGTACTAGAGGTTAAATTATATGAAAACATACATTCATCATCGGTCAGGTGATAGTAGGTTGTTGTAAAATATGACGATGCTGTGTGTGATGTTGTGTTGATATCCGTTTTTTCCAGCGCCGAAGTAGTAGAATTAGTTTTTCCACTACCACCTGCAACTCCCAAACAGGGTAGATTTCTCATAGCAATGACATTGTCTAGAAAATATGGAAAAAAGATGGAGAATCACTATTAAAATATATTTTAAATTAGTCAGTTAATAAAATTTTGTAGAAAATAAAACAACTAGTTTGGGGGTGCGTTTTGGGATGGTCCACTAGAATTTTCAAATGCGTGAATTTTCATGGTGTACCAAATATTTCAAAATAAACTTTGTCTGCACTAGAACCAAATACGTCTACACTTTCTTGCCTGTGTAGTTTCCGAGAAACAGATCCCTGCGCGGACAATTGGGAAAGTGTATATTGTACAATATTTGCATTAAATATACATATTCTCATTCGAATTCAGATACAAGTTACGACTGTAACTTCACAAGAAATTATTTCAAAATACCACAAAATTTAAGATTTCTGTTTTCTAGAAGTGATCATAATGTTCTTTTAAGAAAAGTCTTCTGTAGGAACTACCAAATTTAAAATTTTATTTGGTATTAAAGAGTGCTTAATGTTTTCGTTGTTACTTTTGGTTGCTTTTTAAGTCTTGAGACAGACAAATAATAACAAATATGTATCACCGAAAATAGCTTTATTGTTTTCCAAATATTCTCCTTGAAGATCAATACACTTTTACATCCGATTGAATCAATTTTCGAAGCACTTTTCCCACTCGGAATGAAGTATCTCCAAAACATGTGTTTTGAATGCATCAACCGCTTCTTCAAGAGTCGAAAAACGTTGATCTCGCAATTTATTTTTGGTGTGCGGGAATAAAAAGAAGTCATTAGTTGCCAAATCTGGACTATAGAGCGGATGACCCTTCAATTCGTCGTTTTGAGTGTTTAAAAAGTCACTTGTTTGAGCCGTTGTGTCAGAGATCATATTGTCGTAGTGGAGAATGATTTGTCTTCTGAGGTTGATTTTTCTTATTTCTTCGAACACTTTTGGCAATGAAATGGTGGTGTATCATTCAAAATTAACCTTTATACGTTTCTCTAATGGCACGGTGACAACATGTCTGGTTATTAAAAAAAAAAAACAGGCGATCATTTGCTTCGAAGTGCTTCGTGCGCGAACAACTTTTATTGGATGTCATCTTGAAAGACCCATACAGCCGACTGCTGTTTAGTTTTAGGCTCATATGCATAGAGCCATGATTCATCACCTGTCACGTCTTTTTTTGCGCGATTGTCAAATTATGCGGTATCCAACGCGAACAAATCTTTTAGACGGCCGAATGTTCATGTAATATTGAATGCATTGAAGTGAAACTAATGTGCAAGGATGCCTCAATCTCACGATATGTCACATGGCGATCTTGCAATATCAGTTGACGCACAGCATCAATGTTTTGTGGCACATTTTGGACGACCTTTATGAAATTAATTCTGGAGAAAACTACGACCACGATGGTTACGACACGGTGGCCCTGGATTGTGCTTCATGAGGAAAAGTCGAAGCGAGTTGATCGGCACACTCTTGTTGAGTTAATCGAAAATCATAACAAATCATCGAAAATGTTTACGATTTAATTTAATTTTTTAGCCGAAACGAATTTTTCAAGTCAATGTAAAGAGTACGAATAGCACTCGTATGACAAAACAGTACATTTATCATTAAAAACAACAAGCTTTACGATACCAATGTCAGATTTGATACATCAACATTGATGTTGCCATATCTCCAGACTTAACCAGCAGCGTACGTATAATTTTATTTGAAATGTCACAATAGAACCAATATCGAAGCCAATCAGCATTGTACTCCCCAAAGAAGGCAAAGATAGTTTCAATTAAAAATACTCACTATTAAATAAATATATAAATAACTTGTGTCATGATTTTGTCAGAAAAAGTAATGTTATTGTATCGTAACACAAATATAAACGAATTATCAAGCAAAACTGTGCAATTTTAGAAGTACAGCAATAAGAAAAATTGGCGTACTGTTGATAATTGAGTCTCATTAAAACTGATACACTGTCAGTTTCAAAAAAGATCATTTAATTTGGAATTCGGTTATGAAATATTGTATAACTTATAGCTTGTGCATTTCTATCTACCCATATGCCTCACACAGTTCCAATAAATCGCACAAATTATGAATGTAATTTTTGTAATGTATGTTATTAAAATTAACCCACTGTGGTAGATGAAATCATACAATGCTGCAACCGTTCTCAGCAGAGACTACAAAACCATCCAAACAGCCTAGTGGCGGCACTTACGCATGGGATTAGACGATGTCGATTAAAGAGGCTTACCACAAATGACTTTCTAATTAGTAGGTTATCAACTACCTTAATAATTAATTGAGATAAAATCATGTCTCTATTCTATATAGTTAAAAAAAAATGCTAGTTAAACGTTGCAATAATTATAATAAAAAAAAAAAAAATCAATTTAATTTAATGATGCTCTAGTCTAGATAGTGCGGTTTTTTTATTCCAGTTCGGTCATTAGGGGTTGGGGCTTCGCTATTAACCCTTTCCATGTGTATAAAACAAGCCGATTACCCCTGAACCCATATATGTTGAAATGATGTTACATCATTTATGATCACCTCAGTTTTCCAGAAGCATTTATAATTGTTGTTATCCTAAATATGACTTTTTGTGGGAGCTGTTTTAAAATTTCGCTTGTGATGAGATCAAAGCGAAGCTATTTTTTAATTAGTTTATTCCTGCATATCGTTTAAAATAAAATATTGATGGGATTTCAGCGCCATTCTTATGATTAATTGGTTCCATTTCAGTTGCCTTTGGTGTTTCATTTAGCTGGAAGATACTTTCAAGGTACTCTGAAAAGGTATTAGCTTTTTCTTTATTGCTTTTAGCCCATGTACTATCTGATTTTTTTGTGTCCTGCTGTGATAGTTCTTTTTGCTGATATTCTGCTCCTGCCGCTGCGTGTTATATGAGTTGTAACAAGCTTAATTCTTCATCATCTAAAGCGGTATTACAGTTTATTTCTATGTAAAGCTCATCATCCGACAGGATTTTTTAATAATCAATATAATTGCTTGTTATTGTAATTGTTGGTTCTTTACCAGTACACCATCGAGACTTGTTAAGAGGATCATCTTTATAATGCTTTCTGTGCACAGATAGTTCGTAGAGATCTTTCTGGCAATAAAAAAATCTATAATTTTCTACCTTTTGTAGTAATGAGCTTCGATCTCCCATGGGTAGCCTTCGCGTTGAAATGCCACCCATGATATCGGTTTTGTGCCAATTGATTAGCTGAAAATATCGATTACATTTGATCTAAACTCTTATCACCATTAATCGTAATGTTTGTTGTTTGTAATTCGCCAGGCGTTTTGCAATCTATCGACTTGTGTTTTTAAATAAATAAAAAAAAAAATCGAGTTTAAATTGTTGGTATTAATTGTAGCTCTGTTTTCAGTCATCGTACCTACGTGGATACTAAAACAATTATAAAAGAACAACTAAACCCAAAAGTGACAACATTGTAAAATATAATATAAGCAGGAGACGGACTAATGTGCGGTCTGCATGTTTATTCGAACTCATTTGACACTCCTGGGTGTTCACTCATGAAGTGGACTGCGCGATCACCACATCTGAAATTTGGTCACAATAGGTTTCTGATTTATATTTATCGACCATGTAAATTTCAAGATCCTAGGATTACTTGATTGCATAGCTTCCATTTAAATATTGCGGTCACAATGTTAAAACGATGTAGGGATACTGACTCTACCCAAAACATAAGTCAAATCAATATTGAAATATTTCTGTCTGCACAATCACAGACCGTAGGCAGAAATGTTTTCTAGCGGATACGTGACGAGTATAACATCTTCGGCATGTACTGGTTTATACAATTATTGTACATCGATTTGATGCTATAATTTAATTTTTACTCGAACATGAATTGTTGCCACGCTTCGTGCAAGAATAAAAATTCAATTAACGTTGTTTTTCAACGTGCTATGCATTGTTGTTAGTGTGATAATATTTTTCATTTGAAGTGTGCGGGAAAGACTGGCTCATCAGCTTTTGGCAGCTTGACATGGCCTTATCCAAGTTGAATAAGTTGCTGGGAAGCAACTATCAATTGATTTTGATTCGGTAGTAAGTATCAACTGGAATAGCCCCTACCTGTTTTTTATTAACGCCTTCCCCTATGAACGACATTGCTTCTACCCAAATATCAGCCCACACTCCTTTTGCTCCTGCCATAACTGTCGCTCCCATAACCGCCGCATCTGCTCCACGATGTCAGGGCCTACTACTCTTTCCTTATATAATACGATTGTTGAAAACACTGCAATGTAGGCATTAATGGTGGAATAATACGCCCACGTCAGTGCCTTTGCCTGAGAGATCAAAGCAGGCAGTTCTAGTATCACCTTCTATTGATATTGCAACTTTGAATGTGATTTCACAACGTATTTTGTCGGTGGTGGCCCCCTCGGAAACTAGTTTTTCTCTCTCTAGGCTGAATTCTGATACTACCAAAAGACACAATGACACTGACAATTTGGTGAAATGGTAGGGACCAGTCTTCCGATGTATCCTGTAAGCAGTTGCAGAAATTAAGTGATGCCATCGAGCGATTGCGACCCGGAGAGTTTGTAACTTTTTATTACCGCGGTATTATGAAATTGTCTTAGATTCGGCATAAAAAAAGATTTGATTTTTTAACGATTTTTAATTATGTCAATATTCTTTTTGATTTCTTCGGTTGCTTACAAATATCATACTCTGTAATATGTAAAAATAAGGTTACAAATATAGTCTTTAAATTACCTTTATGTGGGATATCATCTAAAGTCGGTAGGCGATCAATTAGTGATCCTGTAGACCAAGGGGCTACACTCATTGTGCTAATGGCCGTTGTTGGCTGTAGTGCAAACATTTCGATATGAATATAGATATGCTAAAAGGTGTACTGCAGATTGCAGTTGCTCAATTTTTTTGATTCACTAACTTAAAGAATTGACTAGTAAATTAACATGTCTGCATTTATGGACAATAATATGTACACATTAGTAATATGTACTTTCTTAATGTTATATTACGATGTTTAAAGTATTTATTCTATCACCACTTCATTGAATATATGTTATACATATGTTATTAATTCGCATTAATTTTAATGGCAAAAATTCACTAGGCGAAATTACACTTTTAATCTGCAAATGTAGATTTCAACTTTTTCATTCTGAAAATATTTGTACATTTTATTATACATTCAAAAGAACAAGAGCGCCACCACAGGTGGCTTATTACATGCAGTGTATACGCGGCGGGGTCGACGACGTAATTTTAATTTGTTAAATGGAGGCAGCTTGAATTAAAAGAGTTGAGCATCAACTTTGTGTTATTAACTTTTTGTTCTTTTCTTACAATTTTCATCGAAATTTATTGTGGGTATATTTTTTCAGTTAACCAGCTTCACTGTGTAGAGAACTCACGTATGTTTCAGTTTTAATTAATTTACTTAAACTTTGTGTTTTGATTCGTTAGTAATCAGAAAATTTTATTTCAAACAAAAACGCTTTGATAATCTATCGGATTTTCAATACTCAAGCGATACAAATTGAAAGTACGCGCGCGACGCTCTTCGAATGGTTGTACATTCGCGTTTGTTCGACCACATCGATTTTAGTGACGTCCAACAGCTTTGGGGTTGGCGCAGGCGATGTAATATACCACGCTGGATTTTGATTGGTTCGTAAAGTACTCCTTTTGCTTCCCTTTTTTCTATTCGTTCGCGTTAAAAAATGGTGGTTTCACTTTGAAACTGAAATTGAAAACTTACTGTTTACATCCATTTGTCTCTCTCACTCCAATTCTTCAATGCTAACTGAACAAACAAATTACCCCTAATAATATAATATGTATTATGTGAACGTCTTATCGGGTTGAAATTGTGATAAGAATTATTTGAGTAAGTAATTTTATTTCGTAGTTATTTTCATACAGGGACACACATACACACAATTACCATTAAAATAATGCATACACATTGATAATGTAAGCATAGGGAATTACGGTCAATGAAGTATAGTTAAAGATCGTTTAACTACACATTACTAAAATTGAATCATTGCAAACATAATTTTTTGCTCTATCCAATATGGATTTGGGATTACAAGGGTGTATTCCATTACTAGCATATTTCATTATTCCTCACTATGCGATCACTGAATTGGACTTCATTAACTAAAGGAATCGATCCATACAAGTTCTATATATCGTATCTTTTGTTTCAATACAAGCTACTTAATTTCTTAGTTGAAGATGACGTATGCACACCTTGTTTTACGATCATCATTGATTAATTGTCGTTTGAATTACTCCGCTTACTGGAAAAGTTATTCTCCATACTTTTTTGAAAATTCAACATATGGTAGATAAAAGCGTCATCTTTGAATAATTTAAATGACAATTAACAAATGAAATAGAACCATCATAATCGTATAGCATCCAAGAAACATATACACTGTCGAGCTAAGCTATGGTATGGACAAATGTCCAAATTTCAGGTCGATCGAACCGTAAATAAAAAAGTAAGAACATTAGTGGTTTGTATGGGGGTACCGCTCCCATTGGTTCGATTCGACTCGTTCCGACAAATGATTCGTCCGGGGTCAAAAGAAACCTACGTACAAAATTTCTCTCAAGCTCAACAACTGAGGGACTAGTTCGAGTACAGACAGACATGGCTAAATCATTGGTTTCATTGTGGAATTGGATATAAGTCCAATTTCTTTAGTTTTTCTGGAAGTTCCAAATTAAAAATAAAAAAAGAAAAACTTGAGTTTTAGCTATGTTTTCCAATGGTCCTGCTTTTGCAGCTTAAACAAGCAATTTTATTGAAATAATAAAAAGCCTTGAAAAAAGTGGTTTGCTAATCACTGTTGCTGTTGCTATATTTTCTAGTCACTCGTAAGCACAGACGGTTAGAAGATAGAACGGACATAACCAATTCTTCTCGTCACGCAGATCATTTCCATGTGTAAAACTTTACTCAGATTCCCAATTAAATGGTAAGACTTATTTTCTTGTAGAGTTTGTTAATCTTTACACCATGGCAAAATAAAATAAATGAAATGGATAAATTTCAAACTTTCATCCAATTGAATTGTTTTAATTCCGATGCAAAATCCATCAGCTTTTCCGTTGGCTTTCGTGGCTTCCGTTTATAGCAACGTAAATATTTTTCAAGCAGCCAAGATTTTATTTGCGTTTCTAAGTCAATTGGCGATGATAACCGACCTGCTCTAATGACACACCCACTTGTATATGAAAAATTTGAAACGTCCTTTTTACGCAAATGTGGTCCTGCTTTCACATGCGCTCTTTACTTATGTATATTTAATGTGGTAGAAAGAGATGCTGGAAAAAATGAGATAGCAGTTTGCAACATTTTCTCAAATAATGAATTTTAGTTATACGTTCGTATTTTTCAGCTGGCTATTAAAGATGATTTTATTTGGGATTGTTGTTGTTTATTATATTGTACATTGCAAAAAAAATATTACAATATCATTTATGCCTACTTAGTTTTAATATTCATTCTATTATCTTCTACCTATTTATATAATACATCATACAATATAACTAGTTTTTATCTAGAAATGCAAACATTTATGTGGCTATAGTTGGGCGTAGTTTCGTCTTTGGCTCATAATTTTCATTTGGAAATATTATTATACTTAACAATAAATCGTTTGAAAGAGCGTGAAAAAAGAACAGTTTTGTTATACAGGAAAAATTGATTAAATAGAAAAATAATAATTTATGGGGATTGAGAAAAAAAATACTATAGTTTGGCTTTGGGTGTCAAAGTTGTCATCGTTGGGATAGTTTTTCAGGCAATGGAATTTCACGTGATTCACCTTTTACCGTATGAAAAATAACCCTACATCGACAAAATAGAGGGCTGAAATTATGTACGAATCTTTCTTTTTACCATAGGCAGCACATTTGTCGGAATCAGCCGAATCGGACTACTAGGGGAGTACCTCCCATACAAATGTTATTAGAAAAACTTTTTTGTTTTTCGTATTATTGATTTGAAATTTAGACATTATAAGTACCTGGCTCATAACCATCAACCGTGAAAGAGTATAATTAATAACCAATAGTGATTCGCCACAGACAGAAGGCAAACTCTTTGGTTGATGTGCTCTGATGTAAGATGACTTCTATTGTTAGATGCTGTGAGATTTGCAGCGGATGCTACTCTTTCTGAAAGAACTGAGAATTTATTTTATTTCAGAAAGGGCTGGTTGAAATGGCGGTAATCAAACCAAAGTTTTGTTGGGTTCTCCATCCTGTATAAATATTGTTTCAGTTAGCTGATCATATCAACTTAGCACATTCATATATAGTCCTTACAAATTCTGGTTTGTTAGTCTAAAAAACATACCAATTTTTCGATTCTGAAAACAGGTTCTGTTTCTGTTGTACGTGGCAACAGAGCTCAACCGAACTATTGCTCAGATATCTTTTAAAAGAGAGCCACTCATACATCAAGATGAGATAATATCAGTTTCTTCTTTATTAGTTGAGATAATATGATAGGATCCTTAATATTATTATAAGCACTTACGCATATATCAACACTTTAAATTTATTGAACTGTAATTCTAATAAAATTGACGCAAAAAGCTTTTACAAGGAACTCAAAAATGCATGACGCATTCATTTTACTCAACAAGAACGTATGTTCGCTGACGAGTTGTGAGGAATATAATGTACAATAGATGTCAATTATTTAAAGAAAATTGAAATTTTTCACTTAATGAGGTCTTACTTTTCGTGGTGATAATGAGATATTGGGGTGGGTCTTAAAATAATGTGAATTATTTGCGATGTTTAGAATTGATTAGTGAATTTATAATTATATATATTTATCTGCAAATATTTGTAATGAATTTATTAATAAAAGGAACAGAAAGTTGTAAAAACAATTGTTTATAAGCGAAGATTAGCGTCTCTGAACGATTAAGTCAATAACGCACTCAATAATTTCGATTAGTACGAAAAAGCCACTAAAGAAAAAAATCCAAATGCTGATTAAAAAATAAAGTCTGGAAAAAAAGAATTCGCAGCTCACGCATTAATTTATTGAAAGAATAATTTTTCGTAGAAATTTTCGTGAAGATAATCGATATTTTTTGCACCCTTAAAAAATCGTTT
>JBANCV010000682.1:0-10059 GCA_037040105.1 Amiota albilabris | reverse complement strand
GCAACATTCAAAGAAATTGATAATCGATTTAATTTAATCTTTATCCATTAACAAAAAATCGATTCTAAAGAGTTGATAAAAATTAATATAATTTGAAGATATTAAATACATATGAGCCCCAGACAGAATGTTTTCATTTAAGACAGAATTTAAAAAGTAATCCTAGAATTTTAAAATTTTCATGGTTGATGGATATGGATTAGAAACCTATTGTGTCCAAATTTCAAGATGATAGTTCGAGCATCTTGAAATATTACTGGCTGATGTATATAGGTGAAACACTTCCAGTTTTCAAATTTCAATTTGATAGCACAATTTGAGTACGGGGTTTGTCTGGGATGCCCCTCTAGTGGTCCGATTCGGCTAAATCCGACTTCCTGCGTATTTTAAAAATAAAGTTTCGTACAAAACTTCAGCCCTCTAGCTGAAAAACGGAGGGACTAATCTTCATACATACAGACAGACGGACATGGCTAGATCAATTCGTCTCGTCGCACTCATCAAGAATATATATACTTTAAGTGATCTACGATGTATCCTTCTTTACAAGTTTTTGACAAAATTATAATACTATTCACTACGTGAAGAGTACAAACATAGCAACGAAATCGGAGGATTTAAGTATCTCAACCTTTCATAACCTAATAAACTTTTCCAAATGTTGAAGTTGCTACAAGAATACTTCTTTAGTTAATTAATAACATATGTATACATATATGATTTTTATCAATTAACCATAATAAATATTATATCATAACAGAAAAATGTTTGTATCATTCAAAAACTTGTGTGCCCTAGGACCCTGACATGGCTTAAGAGGACGTTGCACGTATGTATATTATTCCCAGCAAGCGTGGTAGAGTTGGAAGTGCTGTATTGTCAGAAGTAATATCAATTCATTATACTACATGTAATGTAACTGACTGCTATGAAAGAACTACGAAGTAGTAAGCTATAATATAAATATATAGATAAATACAGATAGATAGATATGCGTTAAGTATGTGCAATGAAGATCAAGATTAACGACTGGAAGAAGAGAAAAGGTATAAATTGAAACATAAAACCTACTTATGTTACAATTCAAGTAAATAGCTAGATTTCGTGAAGTCATACTTACATACGTATTATATTTTTATTTAATCGATGATTTTGTTCTGCGTAAGGTGTTTGAAGTTAAATTCTAATCACTTGCCAATATTTTAAACAAAGATTAAATTTACAGATTAGTGCAATTTCTATTTAACAGTTAAATTACTGGAACATTAAACAACAACTTAATAACTACACAACATTGTGTTTGGGCGAGTAGTTATATGTGATGGTGTTTGATCGAGCTATGAGAACTACAAGAGCAAAGTCAAGAAGTGAAGACATATACCAGCAAAAACAAAGCAGAACAACAAACACAGCAGCAATGATAATCACTTATGTTTAGATTCTGTTGTGTTTTTTGATAATTTGTTTGTTGTTGTATTGTTATTTAGTTGTACTTTTACATTTTTCAAAGTTCGAGTGTTTTTATATACCTCGAATGTTTCATACGAGCCCCGACCACAATTAATTCGTACGGCAAGCTTTTATACACGTGTGCAATCTTTAACATACGTTATTTTCAATGCTAATGCAGATATTACCTACAAATATAATGTTTCTGAAAGACAATTTTATTGTCTTAACGATAGATGATAATTCCAACAATGCTTCGCTTAACTCATGAGAAAATTGTGGCCACTATTAATTCGTACAAAGCGTAAATTTACCGAAGAATTGTAAGAATATCGAAACAAAAGCAAACAGTCAGAATCACTAATAATATTGTACTAGACTGGAAAGAATAATAATATAATTGCTTACAATTATTCCAAGTTTAGCAACGATGGCTTGTGGTAAGCCTATTTGCAAAGGAATAAGAAGTTTGGTTATACAATACATTATTATAAATCTGGGAAGACATATGGTGAAATAACCAAGCAATAAAATCTGGCTAAGGCATCAGTACAAGGAATTGTAAAAAATGTTGAGAAAAACATTAACATTAAAAATAAAATCGCAAAAAGATGCCGAACATCGGCAATAACAAATCGTGACAAAAGAGCCCTGGCTCGGTTCTATAAAGTATGTGGTTAGCTATTTTCATAAGTAATAACTTAATTTACTATTTAGGCCAAGGAAAAATCATTGAAGGGTTTCGACTTATTTTAGATATTGACAGATTACGTAAAGTCCTGAACAATTAACAAATAAATATTATAACACAGATATAATTATTGTAGCAATGTCAATGGTCGTTTCATTCATAAACGATGCAAATGTGCACGTATGCAGCGAATATCTTCGTTCTGGGCCACCTTAATTTTGTATATCTTGAACCAAGTCAAGGCATTAGTTCATTGTTTAAACAATTGTTTTTCAAACATTGCTCAATGGTTGGTTGTGAATGCGTGTACTAAGATAAATGATGAAGTAAATGTGAAAAGTGAACCAAGTTCGGCACAAACTACATTTTGCGTTATTGATGGTGCCGAAAGAAGTGTTAAGATAGGAAAGGATGTAAAGTTAAACATTAATTATGTCGAAACAAATCGAAATCAAAACTTTGATTTAATGAAAAGAATAATAATAATACACAACAGAACTCCACGACGGCTAAAACGACTCCAGTCCAACGATCTCCCCAAAAGGCGTTCATAAATACCTTATATATCACTTTCTTCTAAGCACAGGTGACTATTCCTATAACTGATGATACTAATGTTTATAAACATTTTGATGTGAAAAAAAAAGATGAAAAGAATTATAATATGTACATGACATACTTAGGTATGTATATAATATATTGATTGTATGCATCACAACTGAATGCATAGATAGATGAATAAAAAGCATTTACAGTTGCAATAAAAAAAAAAATGTGTGCAGTTGAAACACGGTGAAAGTGAAACATTCAGCAAACTTAACTTCGAGAGAATGAGACGAACAAAGTATCAGAAGTGGAATGATTATAGGGATCTTTTATTAAAATATTGGCACCAACTTTAAAAGTTTTTTACATTTTATTTCTGCCATGTTTCTAATTTCAATAAAAGACACAAGTGGCTTATGATATTGACGTATAGTTTGTCTCTTTTTTATGTAACTGAATTTTTTTTAATTAATAGACATAATAGGGCTGCAACAAAGTTCCTTTTCAACTCTAACCGTGATTTAATATGTAGATTTCATATAATTATATTAGTATATTTCCGTCACACCAAAAAACGCTATCCTCGTTCATTCAACTATCTCTCTAATTTATATTTTTTGATTTACGTACTCTTTTATTACCTTATTTATACTCCACAAATTTTTTCTTTTCTCATCTAATAATATGCTCTGATAACGCATATTAAATGAATCATAAAAAACAAGAATATACATAAACAACACACATACAATAACAGGTTTAGTAATCTGAAACCTACTCAATAGTATCATTTCCGATCGCATGTATGAACCACAACCTTTTCGTTAATGACAATTACGAAAGCATTGAGAGTAATAACTAAGCGTAAGAGATGTTTACTCTCTCATTTAGATCGCCTTTGCTACAAATGCATATTCATAGAAAAATAATTGATTTTAAATAAAGAAAATTGTTGTTCAAAAATGTACCAAAAAAACCGCGGGGACTTTGTATATGACCCATTAGAATAACTTTGTTTCTGTATTCTATCTCATTCTCTCGCAGGTAGTTGAATCAAATTTAGTTTGCAACCTTTATAGCTTACAAATTGCTACAAAATTTAGCTTGAAATACAACCTTAGTTAGAAACATAACCAATTTTCTATGGAATTATGATCATGTTTTCCAAAGTGAAGTTGTTTTAAGTTGCAATGTTTTGCTTGAAACATAAGCAAACTGTGTTTCATGACCCCTTTTCGTTTCATCGATTTGGACTCACCGCCAGCAAAGAAGTTTTTACTTTAAAACCAGCAAGAGGGGTATCTTCGACTGTGCCGAAAAATGCATCCATTAGAAAACGGTTTTTGAATGAGAGCTATGCGATCCAGTTATCCTAGGATATTATAAATTTACATGGTTGCATGAATATGGATCAGAAACCTATTGCGTCTAAATTTCAGTTTGATAGCACAAAAAACAAGAAAGTTTTTCTAATAAGAACATGGATTTAAGTATGGGAAAATGTGAGTAGGGGTTTGTATGGTAGGATTCGAGCAAAATTTCAGCTATAGCTCAAAAACTGAGGAACTAGTTTGCAAACATACAGACAGACGGACATGGTAAGATCAATTCGTCTCGTCGCACTGATCAAGAATATATATACTTTATGGGGTCTCAGGTGTCTCCTTCTGTGCAATACAAAGTTAATGACAAACTTATAATACAATACTATTCACTACGTGGACAGTATAAAAATAAAATATGAGCTCATTAACAATATATAGAAATGTATTGCAGTTATTTATACACACAATAAAAACGTAGACTTCGGTAGGGACAACGGTACTAACAATGCACAGCATTTTTTTGAATACAAGACAAAGTTTGCCGGGTCAGCTAGTTATGAATAAAACAATAAGCCAACTTTATACTGTATCATTAGTATAAGTTAGGCAGTTATTACGATTAGTTTTTCATTACTAAGTAACATTATTGTAAAGGCCAAAATATCCTATTCCATCTTATTGTATTGTCTTTATAACCTGTAAAAAAGCTACATACGAGGGCGGTTCATTAAGTACCCGTGTATGAAGATAGAGGACGTTGCTGAGTGAAGTTAGTGTGATCATCGGGTGATATCATCTATCAGACGACGCTAATAGAAATTTCAGACTGATTGATAGGTTAGTTTCGATTTGGCAGCCATCCGAGTCAGACGTGTTTCGTGACTTTCGCTAAGATGGAAAAAGAGCAGTATCGTTCAGTAATTCGCTTTTTGTTTTTGGATGGGAAAAAATGCGAGCAGGTAAAAGCAAAGTTGGATGCTGTTTATGGGGACACGTCGCCATCTATGTCTACAGTTAGATATTGGTTCAACGAATTTAAACGTGGGCGAACATTCGTTTTTGATGAGGAGCGACCAGGACGCCCGGAAGATGTGGTTACCGAGGAATTCATTGAAAAGTTCCACGACATGATTCTCACTGATCGACGAACGAAAGTGCGCGAAGTACCAAAGGCCGTAGGTGTTTCGATCGGAGCGGCAATTAATATTTTACATGATAAGTTGACGATGAAAAAATTGTCGGATAGATGGGTGCCTCGATTGCTGACGCTGGTCAACAAGCGGATGCGGCAATTAACTTCGAAGTAGTGTTTGGAGCTATTTAAGTGAGATCCGAAGGACTTTTTGCGTCGAATTGTCACCGTTGATGAAACCTGGATTCATCATTACACACCAGAAACTAAGTAACAATCTGCACCAAAGGTGAAGACCCATCGGCCGGTAAGGTGATGATAAAAACGGCGACGATTTTTTGGGACATTATTGGACCGTATTTGGCGAAAAAAAACGAATTGTTTCATCATGATAACACACCAGCACATTCATCTGGTGTTGTCTCCGCCAACACCGGTTGATGAACCGCCCCCATAAATATACTATGTATAAGTATATGATGAACGTGAAGGATTTACTCAAAATTGGCGTTTATAGTAATATCCATGGTATCAGGAGATGTACTCATTTCATTGAATAGTTGAATTATGAAAGTCGCTTGTTAAGTGAAGTAATATATATAATTAGCCGCTTTGTTTTTTTTTCACCAGTACATATTTATATTTCCTTAAATACATGATATGTGTGTATGTATGTGACATAGAAAATAGATTGTCGTTAAATTTTTAGATATGTTTAGATCGTTGAAATCAATTAATCTATATACATAATATATATATATAGTTTGCCATGTATGTACCTTAATTACAAATCCGAATTTATTCTATACTTCGTAAACTTCGTATTATAATTCGTAAATGACTCCAACTGGGCATCGTTTTTTTCTCTTTTTCAGACAAAAACTCAACCGATACTATTGTCAAAGTATTGTTATGTTACCAAGAAGTCAAAATAAAAAGCAGCATGAAGCCAATTTTGCTTTGTATCATTGAGAAACTTTTAAAAATCCTTATCAATGTTTCCATTCAAAATACAACAATAAAAGTTGCCTGCAGTTTTCTTGAGTTCCGCGTTACTCGTATGAAACAAAGGGCAATTGCATGTGCGATACGATACTGATCGATACAAATCCAAGAAAATATATTCATATACATACATACACATTTAACATTTAGAAGTATACATTCATATGGGTTTTAAACTCACTGTGGTCCAAAATAAGATGTCAAAAGAGTCCTCTTTATAATTGAAAGCGAATTCCTAAAATTGGAAGTAAATGTGGGAAATAAAGAAGTTGAACAAAAACAAAATATTGTTTAAGACTTAGCATGTAGAGCGGTTTACAATAATTGCAAGAAGCTGTGTGATGTTCATTGTGCCGCTCAGCGTGATCCGTTGCTACTTTTGGAACGATGAATATTATGAAAAATATTTAAAAAAGGGTTGAACACTCTGTGTTAAAACAAAAGAATATAAAAAATTATATATAATAAATAATGAATAAATATATCAAATAAAATTGTTGAAGGATATTTCCAATTACAGTAATCAGAGAACTCTAATTTTCACAAGCCAGCAACATTTTACAATAAAACGTTTGTGCCAAATTTCAGAACATTATTTCCAAAAACTGTGAGCGAAAAATATTTATTTTAAACACAGACATTTATTTAGATGAATATTTCTTTATCGATTATCCTCATTATGATGATCATTTCAAAATGTAAGTACTTTTCTGGTCTTACGGTTTTAAGAATTCCAACCATCAAAAGAAGACGATTTCTGCTACCACAGTCATATTCGTAAGAAATAGAGTAAAAATAATACAATAACCGGAGCGATAAAGTTCTTTTCACAAAGGTTATAGAATTTTGTAAAGCTATCAGCTATGTATATACATTACAATTTTTAAGTCAATTTATATATTGCATGCTTTTATCTTTATATTAAAAATTAAGTACATATGTATTTCTTGACCAGTTCTTTCAGTTAACGGAACCTAAAACTGAAATTAAATTAAACATTGACTGAACTCACTGAGTGAAATTCCAGTTTCATAAGTCAAAGAAATGCCACCCATATTTGGAAAATTAAGTTAAAACGTGTTAAGAACTATTAATGCTTGAATTCCAAAATAAGGGAAATGGTATTTATAAATTTTACGCTCTTTTATCTAATAATAAATCGAGAAAAATGTTGATTTTCCATTTGTTACAGTCAGTTGGGTTTTCAAAAGCCACCCCTCTACATGGAATATGACGAAAAGACAAGGGCGAAAGTTTCCACTTGAACTGTTTGTTCAACAAAACATCAAAATATAAAATGTATTCACATACACTCATATACTCATATTCATTTCAAATACTACAAATATCTATACTCACGCATAAAAAGTCCTTCTAGCCACTTGTTTGTGGCAACCAGACTCTCAAATACTTTCCCACTTAAATGTAAGTATTTATCTGTTATATATGTTCTTGTACATGTGAATGTAAGTTCATATGGCAAATATGTCTGCTTTCAGTTGCGCGGTTCTTCTGGTTTCTTTTAGAATTTGATTCTAATCCGGTGATATTTAAGGCTCTGAAGAGATTCGATATTTCGCTCGACTGGATTTAATAAGATTTCTTCCACAAAAATATTGTATATTGTCAAAATATAATAGCTAGCAACTAAATGTAAATTGTAAAATCAGCTATGAGTACTGTGTTAAAGTTGATTATGCAATATATTGTAAGTTATAGTTATTATATATTACTTGCTCGTCTCACAAATGTTTTCGTTAAAAAAAAAAAAAAAAAAAAAAAAAAAACCCCCCCCCCCCCCCCCCAGGTTTCCCTCAAAAACACAGGGTTTACAAGCAAGGGACCTTTCACTTTGTTTTCGGAAATTTTGTTCCCCTTTCTTTTTAAACCTAATATAATATAATGGTCACCGTGAGCTCGAATGGCGTAATGTGCTCTTTTTAGGAATTTTTCATTGCATTTGCCAATGTTTAGGACGATATGGCGGCTATATCCATCTATGTTCCTTGGCTTGTTGATCAGGCGAATGGGGAAACCAGCCAAAATCTCAATTTTTGATATCAAACGACCGGTGAACAATAGCTTCAAAAACTCAATTCTGGTTCGAGTTGTGTGAGTTGGTGCGGCGTTGTTGTTGTTTCAGAAAGAGGTACTTCTTTAATAATTTTTCGGTGGCGTAGAACTAACAATTCTGTTTGTTTATGGCACACTTGTTACTTAATTTTTTTCTCCATGCAAGTTGTGTTTTCAAAAAAGAGAACGATTTATATGTACTATTCCATAGCAAACATATCCTAAGACTGAAGCTTCAAATATGTGTTGTCATTAGTCGATCTGACGTTTCTTGTCAAAGTTATTATGTTGGCAGATGGGCCCACCTAGTATTTCCAACACCTGTTAACAAAACTATTTCAATTTCCATTTGCAGATACTCATCGCACCGGTCAGTTTAAAAACACAGGATTTAAACTCAAAATTTGTGTACTGCATAAGTTGAAAGAATTGTATCATCGTTCCTGAAAATCATTTTAAAACAGCATTGAGTAACCTAATGAGAATTGTACAAGACATTTGCCTATTCATGATATACAAATATCATACAATATAAAAAGGAAATTACAAAGATGTTGTATTTTAAATGTTGGCAACAAAGCGAGTGTAGTACAGACATCACGCCTAAATAAATAAATAAATGCTTTTAATTACGTACGCGTCCATAGACAACACTTCAAATTTGTATTTACATATATTCTGTCCATTCTTATATCCACAGTCATGTCTACGCCCACTTTACTTAATGCTTGCGATCGAAGAGTGAGCATATGCAAAGGGATTCCCACTGTTTCTGGTCAGCTCTGTCTGATTTTGGATATTGTATTGTATAGTTTTTTGAAGGCATTCTATAAAATTATTCACTTTCCCCTTGTTAATTTTCTTTCTTCTCAAATCTTATATCCCAGTACCAATATCCGTCCACTTGTGTATATAGACATGCATTTCCCAAAAACATACTCAATATGTAGGTATGTACTTGTATATTGTTCAACCCATTATGTTTGTCTATTTTGTCATGTGTTCATTTTTTGTTGTTTGTTTTTGGTTGGCCGCTTGAATGGTTGGCATAGCGCCGAACGTCGCTGATGCTGGATATTGTGAAAATTGTTTAATGGTTCGTTAGCTTAAGTCCCGATGGGGGTCTTAACTACTAAGAGTGAGTATGTTTCGAGTATATATGCGATAATTGTATAGTTCAATTGTATTATGAATGTGATAACAATATAGTTTATCCAAATAGTCCTATTTCGAAAAAAATTAGTTTATTAGCTGTTGAAGCTCCCCATTTCTTAACCAATACCAGTTTTGGGGTAAGTCAATAAACAATTATTGCGCAGAAAGTAAGTATAAAAGATAAAAACATGTACATTTGGTAAAAAGGTCCCCCTATCTTTATGAGACCACCAGAAATTAGTGATAAATAAATAATTTTTTCTGCACAGAATTCCATCCAAGTTTAAAAGACTCTCTTTGCAAAAAATGTTTCATGATATGTTTGTATTTTCGGCCATTCGAATTGAGGTATACTTGTTTCGTATGAAAAAACAACTCTAAGAGCATTAAGGTGATCTTCACGATAAATATTGTATATTATTGCAAAAATGCTTACTTATCTATCTTGTCCATTACTTTTTCATGTTCAATACCTTGTGTAAAATAGAAATCATGATACATGCTTATTGCTATGATTGCTTTTGACCTAAGAATTCCTGTATGTTGCAGTTGATGATTAATTAATTAACAACTTAATCAGTCTAAAATTCAAATAAAAGTACATATACATACTTATATTATTATACAGCAAAGTCCATGTATTTCATAGTCTTTGATTACAGTAAATTTAAAATCTTGTTCTA
>JBANCV010000681.1:0-20341 GCA_037040105.1 Amiota albilabris | reverse complement strand
AAATGTTTTCGAGATGAATTACTATTCAAAATTTAATCATATTTCTTACAATTACGTTATAAGGTTTTTTGGACTTAAAAAGATTGTAACGAATTGATATTTTATGTGTGACTTGAAGATTTGATTTTGGAGGATTCTCTTTTGTTGAGATGGAAGAAGGTAAATGACTTTAAATAACCTTGTATGCCCTGAAACCAACCATCGTAGTGGCAGCGTCTCGTTTTGCTTGTGCACTCATATACAATTAATGAAAAATTTATCATGAACTACAGTTCTTTCAATAGAAATTTTAGCGTTGATGTTCACATTTTGATTGTTTGCAGTGCAGCATGCTTGAAGTGCAAAACAACTATTACCTTAACCCGGCCGTCAAGGGAATTTTATGCTTATGTGCGGAAAGCAGGGCTCGGGAAAGAACACTGGATTCACAAGTCAAGCAATGGTAGTGGGTTTGTTTTAAAGCGAAGGGACAATCAACAACTAAGCACTTTTGATTGCTGGCCACTTTGCGGAAGCCTGCAGATTGAATATATTCCATTTTACTGTGTAATCGTCGATGGGCCACAACTTTGTTTGTATCTGCGCAAACATAGTCGCATTTCCGGCAATGAAAATGTGAAGATTTCTTTGCAATCGAAATTTGTTGTAGTCCTGTTGCTGGTCGTGTTATTGCATTCTGATCCTGAATCGTATGTGTCAGATTTTCAAAGCTACAGTCCACAAACCCACAGCGCATATTGGCACGAAATTGCTGTAAAGTGTAAAGTATTTTAAAAGTCACATGTTTTCAATCAATTTAGTTAGTATTAACCTGAAAGTCGTCACCCATAAGTGTATCAAGACGATTATGGCGGGCAGTATGCTGAACAAAACGTGTTTTGTCACAAAAGCTATAGTAACAATTATTACGGTTGCAATGAAAATGCGACTGATGGTTTCTATAACTGCATTGTTCGAAACAACAGTCCTCGTTGAACCGAAATTTTAAGTAGCCCGTAGGAATGCTGTGATCGCGTATGTTTCGCATGCCATTTGGATTTTTCATACCACTCTTTGTAGCTACGTTCATACTGATACTCGCGGATGCAACCGCCGCTGCCATATTTAGCAAGAACAGTTTTTGCTTAACGGTGTTTTCGAAAAAAACACGCATATTGATGGATAAATCGGGCGCGACATTTGATAAAGAAATGGGTGCGATTTCATAACCCGCCAACGTTTGACAGGCAACACCGGACACTAACGACTGCACGTAATTAGGTATAAGAGGTTGCTGCTGCTGATATAGACTGAAAAGCTGTTTAAGCTGCATCACTCTTAGATTAGTTTCTGTAATATTGACTTGATTCATTAACGTTGACACAGAAGATACCTCTGCATTGGCTTTGCGTGATTCGGTAGTCTTTACTTTCATACTTAAATCTTCGGGTTGATCTGCAGAATTTTTTGTTGGAAAAAAAGCATCGATCTGCTCCTTAATTAGGTTTCTCGGATTTAGAGGTGTGGCAACATCCTCGAGTATCTTAATCGAATCGCTCAGACTCGTATGTTGTGGATAAAATGTTCCTGCAGCGCGCACAACTTCAATGAAAAAAAATTGGATGAATTACAAATAAAAAAAAATTATTATACAATACCTGAAATCTTCTCTTCATTGTTTCTATTGTTTCTAAAATAATTATTCAATTCAGTTTGTTCGGAAGACTGCTGAAATAATAAATATGTATTACCATAATTATGTATTATTCCAGTTAAAATTCATATCGAAATTTTCAATTTTCAATCAGTCAGGCAGTATGAATTTGTTGAAATGTTAGATATAATATTGCATATTATCCTTATTACACATCTATTTAGAAAAAAAATAGAGGATCTTTTGTGTTTTATGCACATAGAAGATCTGTTGTAACGACTAAAAGTATGGTAAAAGAACTTTTAATATTCTCAAATCCTAATCTTGAAGTGGACCCTAATGCAAAATTTAATATAACTTACTGGGCTTTCTTCACGTATTAATTTTCGTCTCATCGTTGTTGTTCTTGTTTTCACGGCAGTCTCTTGATGCTGTCTTATTCGCCGATATTTTGAATTTGGTTGGCTTAAAAATAGGTCATCTTCTTTAGTTATCTCTATTTTTTTTGATGTGGTTGATGTAGTTGTTGTTATTGATGAATTATCGATGGTCATTACTTTTGTTGTTGGTATCGGACTTGGTTTAGATAAATGCGGAAATTTGTAATCGTATAATAAGCGATTTGATGCTTCTTTTGATATTGTTGTTAATTCAGAACTATCGGTATTTCCATAATGTGATTTGTCCAACTTAAAACTAGTAAATATAGCTTGTGGTGATAGTTGCGCCTGAAAGGAATATAAAATTAAGCAAATTATTACACCGACTATGTAATACCATGCAGTAATATAACCACAATAGTGTTCTACTTGTATTAATAGATAGAAATGAAAGGCATAAAGGCAAATGTGAACCGTACAAGACATTGTGTATTTCCCATTGAAGCTTATGCAAACATTTTCTTTCTTTATCTTAAATCTCTACTATAAAACACAGCTTATATCGTACAAAGATTTCCAAATTTTTTGTTTCTTTTTTGCTCACTCATCTCCCATCTTTGAAACTCCAACCTGTCAGTTCTACAGCATTATACGTAGGCAACATAAAATCTGAAGTAGTAGTAGCATAGTAAAATTAACGAGGATATATACGAGTATATTCACGGCAATCATATCCCTACGAAGTAATGTAAAATTTTTTCATATACAATAACAATTTTTCTAATGTTGATAAGCAACTATAAAATTCTATTGAATTTCTATGGTGTGGTGATTGAAAAATTGTATACATACGTAGGGTACAATTTATATTTGGCAGCACCATAAAAGCATAAACGTGCTCACAACGTTTTGGTGTACAAGTGCTATTTGTTTCGTTTACAGTGAGTTAAAAAAAAATGGAAATTTCAAGAGAAGGTTTTCGTTGGACAATTTTTCACGAAAAAAAACCATCAAAAACCACAGTAAACCGCTGGTTTTGCGAATTCAGTCCTAGTTCATTCGCCGACGAATTCCGTGAAGGTCGTTCAAAATCAGTTGTTGTGCCACAAAACATCACTGCTATAATGCAAGATAGTCATGCGACAAATCGTGAAATAGAGGCATCCTTGCACATTAGTTCCACTTCAATACATTAGATTTTACTTAGTTGTAAAAATATATCGTAGGATACCACATAATATATCAATAGCTCAAAAAAGGCTCGCGTCGATTGGTGTAAGGAAATGCTTAAACAGTTCAACCGTGGTGCTTCAAAAGACGTGTATAAAATCGTAACAGGTGACGCCACATGGATATGCGTACGAACCGGAAACAAATCAGCAATCGACGAGCCAAATGCAACAAAAGTTGTTCGCGCTCGAAGATCTGCGAGGCAAATAGTTGCTTGTGTCTTCCGCCGAATGGGTTATGTGGCCACTATTCCGCTTGAGGGACGTTCAATTCTGAGTGGTACACGACCATTTGTTTGCCGGAAGTCTTCAGAGAATTTCGCAAAACCAACCGCCAAAGACGAAGAAGCATTCTAAAACCATATTTTGGAAGTGCCTCAAGACGAATGGTTTGAACGAATGGAAAAGTGCATTGATCATCATGGTAAATATTTTGAAAAACAATAAAGTCGTTTTCATTTAAAAATGTTTGTTATTATTTGTTATTATTCGTATTTACGAATTTATGTTCAAAATTTACATTATTCGAGTATTTTTCGTTTGCCAGAAAAGACTTGAAATCATCAGATAAATATTTTATTGTTATGCTCAGATGGAAAACCACGAAAGATGATGATTAAGAAAAACTTTATCTAAGTCTACAGAAAATGTATACCAAGCCTCCGTCACAAAGCCCCAGAATTTAAAGGAGCTTCCCATCTATTTATTTGACTTTTGAAACCATGCCTTAGTTATTATTATTTTGTAAATGTTGCTTAATTATTGTATTTCCATCAATACACCTCCCTCATCTTCTTGATTGGTAAAGGGTAACCATGTGTCGTCTTTGCCGGACGGTATCGCTGTCATAGTTTTGTTGCCGCATTATAACAAATAGTTGCGGACAAATTTATAATTTTTTATTCATTGGAAGAAAATGTTTACAATTTAAATTTACTTCACGCACATAGTCGATAAATAATACAATTAAAAAAAAATTATAAAAAAGCTAGGGAAGACGTTAAATTTGATTACACCGAAAGATTTATACCTATCAAACAGAATTTTTAACGTGATAACTCACATAATGGGATCACTGAGATTTGTTTTGTACTTATAGTCTCCAAGTTTTTCCTTACCCTATTTCAGATCTTTGAACAATCTTTTTATATTTTTGTATGTAACTTGAAAACAATATGTATAACATCAAATGGAGAAATTGTGATAAAGAATAAAAAAGAGAAAAAGAGGAAAGCGGAAAAGTGGAGGAAGTTCAAGTTTAGATTCAACTCATATGCAGAACCATACAAGTCGTTACCAAAATGATGTTTGTATGTATGAGTGTGTCTATATACGTCTATTTTTCACGATTCCTTTCTGTCGTTTTCGCATTTTTGAATATGACAATATTCATGCTAATCTTGATTTCATTGACCGATCACCTTCATATAGGCAGGAAAATGAGCATCCAATAACCTTATATTAAGTTCATGTATAAGTGTAATATGAAGTTGTATTTCAGGCGATTCAAATGGTTAAACAAAAACTTTAGATCAAGTCGAAATCCCTAACAGTACACTCTTCTGAATAGGAGATTTTTAAATCGGTTAGACCGATTACATTGTAATTGTCGTCGACAATGTCATAATTTCATACAATTCAAGACTTTTAATGTTTATTTCCAAAATAAGAAAAAGTAACACAAACGCAATTGAAATGTACTTATTATTGAAATTATGGATTTACGTATAAAAAAGTTCATCCGTCCGTCCTTCCGTCGACCCGTCTCTTCTTTAACTAATGTACTCACGACTTACCGGCCGCACTTCATCGAGGGACCGAGCGAGCGTTCCGAACGAATCCGATTGAATAAATGTGCGCGTGGGCATAGTGCTTTGCTTTTGCTTTCCTCTTTGAATGTGCGTATTGTATCTGTGTACGGCCAAATGCCTATGTGTGTGCATGCATGTTTGTGTGCATTAATTCAAAATAAATTCGATTAAATATACAGAAATTATGAAAATGACAGTTAAAGACAAAAATTTTGTTTGTGACATGGCCAAGTACAGTCTTTGAGTGAATGGTGTATAATGTGATAGATGCGGTATGGAAGTATCAAAACATATGTATAAGAATGATGAATTTCTGAAAGTGGTAAGGACAATTTGTTGGTCCAAGAGAGGCTCTTGAATTAGGTATTAACTTACGCTTTTGTAAACTTCAACGAATCGGTTCTTCGGTGGTCGTCCTCGTTTACGATTAAAAAAGCCTTCAATAGATGTAATTTGAACGGGACTCAATCTGGCACATTTTGATTGTAAGTCACCACAATTGGAGGTTTTGAAGGCACGGTGTTCTTCCATAACTTCAATATTCGCAGATGTTATTAATTTATTAATCTCGTTTCCATTAGATTTCGCTTTGGATTACCAACAGTTCGAGCCCACAAGAGCAACATCAGAAGTACGAGAATTAATTAATTTTTAAACTATTTTCTTAAATGTCGTCGACCATCACAATATTTATGTATCTAAAATTGAAAATTTAATTATCATTAGTACTTCTAAGTGTAGTATTCTTAATAACGCTATGCTATGTATTATGTTAGCAGGAGTTTCACTTTACTGATTACAATAATTATTGAGTCATCACGAATTTTTTATACCTTTGTTTTTTAGTTAAAATTCAAAAATTTTAAACGGGACTGACAACAAAGATAAAACTACAGAATTTGCACAAATTTTGAAATAAAAGACAGTCGGTATTGATGTCGCTGTCGAGACATAAAAACACTGGCGCATGACACCCGGCGAGAGTTTTTTTTTTTTTAAGATTTAATTTAAAGTAACGAAGACTATCGGGAAGCAAGAAAACTACTACATTATATTCTACTGCTCTCAATAATAAGTAGTATAAGAATATTTTTTTTTGTCCTAGTTTTTAATAATAATAATACAATATTTTTGAAAGTTGCTAAAATACAATAATTCGACCTTTGCAATTAGAAGTCGATCAAATCAAATATAACATTAACAATTTAATAAATGTTATTGTATATACATATGTATTGATTGTTAACGTAAAGCTTAGGAACATAATTGGACTTTCAAGAGTCTAAGAGTGTATACATATGTACATATATACAAACATGAGCCATACCGAATTATGGGGAAAAAATATTCGTATAATATAATTTTTTCCTCGAATTGTTCCTTTTCTTTCTCATTTTGCTGCGTTTGCAAAACTTGTACATCAACATTGCTGTAGTGGAATACCTTTGCGGCATTGGTTATTAAAAAATTGTCTGTCAACCACCACAAACGGCTTGAGTGGGAGTTTGAAATAGCTCTGCCTTTGTGCCGATCGATACCAGCAGCATCACTTTAAATTTGGCGCCTATTCAAGCAATCTTCTTCACCTTTACTTTCAAGTCAGCTTAAATATACTTCATATTGTTTTTGTTTGTATTAAATACAATCAGAACAGAATATCGATCTTTGATATAGTTTGCTTAGTCTTGGATTATCTATTACTCAGCATAGCCATCTCCATCTTTGCTTTGCTATTTCAACATACTTTGTTTTGCACATTACCATCGGCACTTGTGCTTACATTATTATTTTTAAAGCTTTACTAACAGATAAGCTTAGCTTTTAAACTGATCTTATTTTATTCCCAGATACACTCTTTTATACATACACAACCTATTGACTCCAAGGTTTTCTCTCTTTGTAGTAAGGGATTCCCTTATCTACTATTTGTTTGTTTTACCTATGTTCAGTCAGAAGTATAAAGGTTCATTTATATTTATGAATTGTATGTATGTACATATCCAGATACAATTAATTACCTACAATACTTTATTTTAATTTTAAGAATTTTATTTTGAATTAATTCTCAATTTAAAACTATGAATAATTAATACTTTATGTCAAATAAACTTAATGCTGACTAATCCTTACCTCAACTAATAATTAAAAGCGGTGAGTGATAACGGATAATCCGAAATGTTTAACTATTGGTTATATTTATAGCGAATTAAATGTAAATTCTGAATTCTGAAAATAATAGCCGACACTCAAAAGCAATCCATATCCGCATGTAACGTACATTAGTACCCTCAAAATAAGTGTAATAATACGAGCACAATTGGCGTAAACACTTAATAAATGTTAACCGAGTGACACCGAGCGAACCGACTGCACATCACGATGAGTTTCGATTGGAGTATCTTAACCCAGATTTCTTCTTTCTGATCGCTAACTAACACAACGAAGGTTGTTAACGTTAAAACTGCCAACCGGTTTGAAAAAACGTAAAAATAGACGTTTTCGTTAATTTTTATGGAGGTCTTATTTAAATGTATGTATTGTAGTACATGTAAAATATTAACATATTTTTTTCGGAAATAGGTTACAAAAACACAATTTTACGCCGAGTATATTTTAATCATTGTTTTCATCATTGCTTTTGGCCTGGGGGAGCAATTCAGAAAACTGATGAAAAAAAATTACATCATTAACATCCAAAATCTAATTACAATTAATAGGTAACGGAGAAGATACGACATTCGTCAGAGTTTCAATCGTTAGCTCTCGTCAAGATGTATCGATTAGTGTGAAATAGTTATCTACAGTCGAACTCCTCTATAACGCATCCCCAAGAAGAAATTTGTCAATAAATTTATTTACATATTTACAATATTTACATATAGCAAACTGATGATAAATATTGTGGCAACCCAATTGTGGCCACATTCATATCTACAAATTTATAATTTTTGCTTTATAAATACTATATGTTCTTCTGGTCAATAGACGATGTAGATTAGAAGCATGCAGGAATGCATTCGAAACGGATTATACAATAAATCATTCACTATGATATAAATGCATGTTTTGCTGTACTCATTTTAAGTGAATACATAATGCGCCTATTTATTTTCAAATGTACCCGTGTAATGTTAGTGGTATGGCCTAGCTTTTTTTTTTTGTAAACATTACTTACTGTATAGCTAAAGAGTTAATGAACTCGTTGATTCTCATTACACTCTCCGCACACAGAAGAACACCCCATCTCGACGAGACGAATTAATTTAGCCTGTCCTTCTTTATGTACGAAGTGTTCTTTTCACTAGACGCTCTATCGGCCCTTTAGGAAGGGTACCTCCTATATAAACCAAAAATTTAAATTCACGTTCTTTTTTTAAATTAAATTTAACTTAAATTGTGCACAGTAGGCACAACAAAATATACACTATGTTTTTTGATATTTATACTCTTCACATAGTGAATAGTTTGTCATGAAGTTTGTAATACAAAGAAGGAGACATCGTAGACCCCATAAAGTATATATATCATAATCAGCGCAACGAGATGAGTTTTTCAAGGCGTGTCCGTCTGTCTGTCTGTATGTATTTAAGCTAGTCCCACAGTTTTTGAACTAGGGTGCTGAAATTTTGCATCATAAGCAGCACATTTGCGGAATCAACCGAATCTTACCACTAGGAGGGTTCCTCCCATACCCCCTACTCAAATTCATTTTCTTATTTTAAACCATTTTTGTTTTTTACATCTTCGAAATAGTCGAAGATACCCTTCTTTCTGGTTACTACTAACTTATATTAATTAACTATTACTTGTATATATAAAAATGAACGCAAAAAATAGTAAGACGGCGTTAAACTCGAGAACAGCTGAATCAATTTTGATGATTTTTTTTTTTGTGTTGTATTCATCAGCCAATAGATTGTTTTATACCATTTTTAACAACAAAAAACGCTAGTATACAAATATAAATTATCTTATTCAACACATTGGTAAATTAAGTTAATGAATTTATGGAGGTCTAAAGGGTAAATATGTATATATAGAATATATGTTTTTTCCTGGCTACGAACCTCTTCACTATTGTCTAACGAATTTAGATCTAGAGTATTGTTGTGGTTTTTTAGTCTATCCAGGTGCCTAATACTGAAATAATTGACTTCCTCTTTTACTTTACGAATATTAAGATCTGGTGTATATTTTTATTGGCAACAAACCAGATTGATAGATATCTTTGCAATATCGCAATAAGTAGTTGCTGCAGTTCCCCATAGTTGTATGTCATAAGTCCAAACCGGTTTCAGCATCGTTTTGTACAATAATACTTTATTTTTATATTCTTCCCGTAGTCAATAATGTAATTCAGGAGACATCATTGGGCACATAAAGTATATATATTATTGATCAGTGCGACAAGACGAATTGATCTACCCATATCCGACTGTCCATCTGTCTGTCTGTCTGTCTGTTTGTATGTGTGCAAACCACAGAAAAAGATTTATTTTTTTATTTTTTTTTTTATTTACTATTAATTTCTGTTCCTTATCCATCAACCATATACATTACAAGATCCTAGGGTTAGGTGTTCTTTCTTGATACTCAAACTGTAACAGAGAGCAAAAAAGTTTTCTAGCGGATGCGAAGATACCCTTCTTTCTGGTTTATATTTAGTTTTTTTATTTTAGATATTGACCCTCTGCCTTTATGAGAGATTTCCAAGTTAATCCAATATTTAAATGAATTCCAAGGAATTTGACAGTATTTCTGACGTGTATGAGTGTCTGGTCTATTGACACTGTAGGACACGACAGGAGTATTCGTAAATATTACTTGAGCTATCTTTTATATTCCATTTAATCAACCAATTTGGCATCAAATTTAACTGGTTTTGGAAAACATTAGAGGCATCAAGCAAGGAAAGTAGTATCGTCTGCATAAGTAAGGCTATCATTCCTAGGCATGTCGGCAGTGTAGATTGTGTAAAGTACTAGCCCCAACACACTTCCCTGTGGAATGCCAGCTTTAACACCATGTATGCCAAAAACTACATCTTTAATTTTCACATAGAAATATCTGTGAGCTAAATATGATTTGAGTAAGTAAATGGTTGGCAGTAACTTTTTAATTTGATATACGTAATAACCCTTCATGCCAGACCCTATCTAAAGCTTGTGGAATATCCAAAAATACAGCTGAACAGTATTGCTAGTGCAAGAGTGATAGTTTCAACAACTCGGTGGCTTTGCTCGATAGTGCCATGTCCAATTCTGAAACGAAATGGAATATCCAGAATAACGTTTGTTATTTTAGAGAATATCGCTAAGAGACTTATAGGGCGATACGAGCTAATGTTTTCCGGTTTGTTTGATTTAGGGATCATGATAATCTCAGCATCTTAACATCGAGTTGTAAATTGCAGTTAAAAATATTATGCATTTTCTATTTAATGCTTTTATGGCAGTTATATTAATGTTGTCGTAGCCAGGGGATTTTGAAATTATCAGCTTCCTTATTTCTTTAGCCGTTTCCGCTGTCGTGATATGTTTTAACGGTAAATCCTAGCTGTCCAAAAACTGCAAGACTTCGATTCGATTTGACATTGAAGTAAAAAGTAAAGATCAAAAGTTGATTAAGCGTACATTCCAAATACCATGGCTTTACTCTCGTCGCTTCTGCATCATACACTGTTTAAATCTCTTATTGGAACATTCCTTGTGACAGCTCGGTTGAAATTAGTTTTATGTGGGGGATATCTATTATGTTTCCAGATATTACTAAGCCTTCGTTTATATGTAATAAGTCCCCGTAAATCAGCAGGAATATGAATATTGCTCTGTGTTCTGTAAATTGCATCAGAGCGGCTTGTCGTTGATAAAGATACTGCTTCATGAATAAAATGATTGATACTTCTGCTTCTTCAATTTCATCGCAAGTATTTAGACAAGATCCGAGGTTGAGGGGACAATCATTCCAAAGATGGAATGATTTCAAATCAGTGTTTTTAGTAATTGTACTTCGATTCTTAGAATAGGTAGCCGTTAACACACTTAAGTTGACTAGAATTGCAGAGAGCTAAGAACTAAGTTCATCACAAGACGCTATGAACAGGACATTTGACGGAATCCCTTTGAAGTCTATAAGGTCAGAAACGTTTTGCGGCTCAGCAGGCCAATATGTTGGAATGCCAGTAGTTAAGGTATTAAGATCTTTACATATTATAAAGCAAAGTTGAAATTTCAAAATTTTTGGATACTGATTACTTCTAAATCACACAACTTACAATATTTTATTACGGTTTTCACTGTTAATTAATAAATTTCCTTAGAAAGGTTTGCATGTACCTACATAAATAGTTGATTCAATAATAAAATAATAATTTCATTCATTTTCAGTCACTACACAATATACATTTTTGCAAAACCACGCACAAAAATTTGCTTATGTTCTTTACGTTATTGATGCTATGCTTCTTCTTGAACTTTGTGTATTGTTCTAATTGTTGTATTTACTCCTCTCATTTACTGATACCTGAGTGCGCACAAAAGTAATGCGCTATTCGCTCTTTTCTTTCCGAATTATTATGCACTGATCGTAGCAAAAGAGAGAGTGTGTTGTTATTATATTTGCATTATGTCATCTCATTTTACTCTTCACGGAATTGAATAGTATTGTAAGTTTGTCATGAAGTTTGTAACACATAGAAGGAGACATCGCAGACCTTCCGGTCACCGCAGAAGAAATTCTGGATGTAGCAAAGTGGATCAAACAGGGCAAATCACCCAGACCCGACCAGACTACAAACAGGGTCCTAAAGCTGCCAGTTAGCCCTACAGCCGCAGTTTTTCGCAGACCTGTATAGCCTTTGCCTATCCGAGGGGACCTTCCCTACGAGTTGGAAAATCCAGAGACTGGTTCTTCTCGCGAAACTGGGGAAACCATTATGTGAACCGTCATCGTTAAGGCCAATTTGTCTATTGTACACGGCAGGCAAAAATCTCAAAAAAATCGGGGTGAAAAGGCCAGCGTCCAGGAGGCGCGCTTAGACTTATAAGCACTTTCCGCACCGTATCGGAGGATTCCGCTTTAGTGCTTGTGGGCTTAAAACCTATCGACCTGCTCGCAATGGAGTCAGCTGATGCCTACACATGAAGATCGGGGCCGTCGGAGGAGGCAAGATATCGAAAAATTCGAATGATAAGCTCTACTCTCATTACTTGGCAGACTCGCTGAGATAGTTCCCTAAAAGGCCACTGGACATTTAGCCTAATTCCAAGCTTAGCATTTTTACCTCACTCAATTTCTGAGCGGTCACGGATGCTTCAGGCAGTACCTGTTCAGCTTCTACCACGACGAAGCTTTTTGGTACACATATTGCGCCAACCAGTGTGTGGAAGACCCAGCTCATGTGCTTTGTGAATGCGGAAGATTCAACATAGAGCGACGAAGCTAAGGGATGCCCTTGGGGAGAAACCATTGGTTACGAACCTGGTGGACAATAAGCCATTATAAATGTGTCGAAGTTTGCGGCTGGCGTCATGAAGAACCTTGGCAGCCTGGAGAGATCCCGCCGAGCCAAAGTTGTAGGCTTATGAAGCTTTGCCTAATAGGTAGTCCCGTAAGTTCCTGGTACTCCTCCTATTTCTTCTTCTCATATTTCTTTTCCTACTTTGTTTTTGTTTTCTTTCTTCATTTGCATTCTTGCATTTGTTATAATTCAACCGAATAAAAAAAAAAAAAACAGATCGCAGACCACATAAGATACATATATTTGTTTTCAAGTCGACGAGACGAGTTGATTTAGCCATATCCGTCTGTACGCGAACTAGTCCCTCATTTCTTGACCTAGAGAACTGCAAACTTAACAATAAGTTTCTTTTTACCTCGGACAAATCATTTGTCGGAACGAGCCAAATCGGTACCCCCATGCAAACCACAATGTAAAATTAATGTTCTTATAAGAAAAATTATTTTATTTCTAGTTCGATCGAACTGAAATTTAGACATTATGAGCTTCTGGTCCATATCAACCAACCAGGAGGGGAACCTCCTATACAAACACCAATTTAAATTAACGTTCTTATTAGAAAAACTTTTTTGTTTTTTGCGGTAACGAAATGAAATTTGAAAGCTGGAAGTGTTTGACCCATATACATTACCCACTAAAATTTCACGAACCTCGGACTATCAAGAGGGTACCTCAAACTCGAAATTATATTCTTATTAGAAAAACTTTTTTGTTTTTTATGCTGTCGCCTTGAAATTTTTATAAAATAAGTTTTCATATTCATTGACCATGAAAATCCTAGGATTACTGGATCGTTTAGCTCTCATACAAAAAACGTTTTCTATAGGCTGCTTGAAGAGTATTACATCTTCGGCCGACCTCTAAATTTGACATTGGCGTCATCGTCACAACTTAATTTGCTTTATTGAATTCTAATGGAAAGTGTATACGAGCAGATGTCGGAAGCATCTACACACTTATTGCAACAGCAGTTTTTTCAAGATATTAAGGATGAAGATGACACCTTAGCGCTGCACATTGCCAAGCTCAGAAAGTTGCCAAGAAGTTGGAGGACTTGATTTTAATAACTTTGCCAGACCAATATAACCATTTTTTCGCTTCGAAATAGGCGGCGTATAAGGAGGAACGAACTTTAAAAATATTGACTTCACACCTGGGTATGGAAGAGTCTCAAATGGGAGTACAATACACAAAACAAGAAGCTTTTTCTACAAACGGAATGGACATTGGAAGCGGGACTGTCCAAGAAAAGAAACAGCGGAAAACCGCATGGAGATAATTTTATAAGTGAGGTTATGTTTGTGCACTCACTTATCAGTTCTGAGAATACGTGGCACATGGATTCTGGAACGAGTGATCATATAACGTATCAGCGGCAGTGGTTTGATAAATATGAAAAACTAAAAACACCGAAAGAGGTCAGAATTGCTGATGGATCAACTGTGCAGGCATATGGGAAAGGTGATATTACATTGGAAAGAGGTGATAAAAATTATTTAAATTGTTTCTGAAAATTGCACCCACGTCGACACAAGTGAATTTAGCTGAGAAACTGAATCACTTCAGCTGAGGCACAAGCGCATGAGTTATCAAGATAAGAACCGTACCAAGGTAGTGTCACAACGAGACGATTTTTCAAATTATCGTAATATATGTATGTATGTAATGTAATATGTAATGTATTAAGTCACAGGCTGACGTAAGCATGATGTTGGAACGTTTTTTGATCGAGTGGAAACTGAAACTGGAAAAAAATTAAAGTGCATCAGATCAAGCAACGGTTTGGAATATGGCGACAAGGTCATGAATAAAATTTTATAGACACTTCGAATAGTGCATAAAAAGTCAACGCCCCATACTACGGACCATACTGGCAGAGACAAAGGGATATGAGAAACGGCAAAGAAACTGCAAGGACGCTAATAGAATTCAAATGTCTAAGTCCAAAACTCTGGGGAGAAACTGTTCAAAGCGTTGAATTTACCGTTAGCAGAACTGGAGAAACTAAAGATGAGAACATTTGAGTTGTGGTTTGAGAAATATACATATGTGAGTTTTTGGTTCAGATGAGTACGTGCATAGTCCACAAAAAACCACAGGAAATTAAACGCAAAATCGAAAAAGGTCATATTTGTAGGATATGAAGAAAACTGTAAAGGCTACCACTTGAAAGGAAAATTAATGTTTCTAGAGATGTCATTATAAAAGCTTTGCCTAATAGGTAGTCCCGTAAGTTCCTGGTACTCCTCCTATTTCTTCTTCTCATATTTCTTTTCCTACTTTGTTTTTGTTTTCTTTCTTCATTTGCATTCTTGCATTTGTTATAATTCAACCGAATAAAAAAAAAAAAAACAGATCGCAGACCACATAAGATACATATATTTGTTTTCAAGTCGACGAGACGAGTTGATTTAGCCATATCCGTCTGTACGCGAACTAGTCCCTCATTTCTTGACCTAGAGAACTGCAAACTTAACAATAAGTTTCTTTTTACCTCGGACAAATCATTTGTCGGAACGAGCCAAATCGGTACCCCCATGCAAACCACAATGTAAAATTAATGTTCTTATAAGAAAAATTATTTTATTTCTAGTTCGATCGAACTGAAATTTAGACATTATGAGCTTCTGGTCCATATCAACCAACCAGGAGGGGAACCTCCTATACAAACACCAATTTAAATTAACGTTCTTATTAGAAAAACTTTTTTGTTTTTTGCGGTAACGAAATGAAATTTGAAAGCTGGAAGTGTTTGACCCATATACATTACCCACTAAAATTTCACGAACCTCGGACTATCAAGAGGGTACCTCAAACTCGAAATTATATTCTTATTAGAAAAACTTTTTTGTTTTTTATGCTGTCGCCTTGAAATTTTTATAAAATAAGTTTTCATATTCATTGACCATGAAAATCCTAGGATTACTGGATCGTTTAGCTCTCATACAAAAAACGTTTTCTATAGGCTGCTTGAAGAGTATTACATCTTCGGCCGACCTCTAAATTTGACATTGGCGTCATCGTCACAACTTAATTTGCTTTATTGAATTCTAATGGAAAGTGTATACGAGCAGATGTCGGAAGCATCTACACACTTATTGCAACAGCAGTTTTTTCAAGATATTAAGGATGAAGATGACACCTTAGCGCTGCACATTGCCAAGCTCAGAAAGTTGCCAAGAAGTTGGAGGACTTGATTTTAATAACTTTGCCAGACCAATATAACCATTTTTTCGCTTCGAAATAGGCGGCGTATAAGGAGGAACGAACTTTAAAAATATTGACTTCACACCTGGGTATGGAAGAGTCTCAAATGGGAGTACAATACACAAAACAAGAAGCTTTTTCTACAAACGGAATGGACATTGGAAGCGGGACTGTCCAAGAAAAGAAACAGCGGAAAACCGCATGGAGATAATTTTATAAGTGAGGTTATGTTTGTGCACTCACTTATCAGTTCTGAGAATACGTGGCACATGGATTCTGGAACGAGTGATCATATAACGTATCAGCGGCAGTGGTTTGATAAATATGAAAAACTAAAAACACCGAAAGAGGTCAGAATTGCTGATGGATCAACTGTGCAGGCATATGGGAAAGGTGATATTACATTGGAAAGAGGTGATAAAAATTATTTAAATTGTTTCTGAAAATTGCACCCACGTCGACACAAGTGAATTTAGCTGAGAAACTGAATCACTTCAGCTGAGGCACAAGCGCATGAGTTATCAAGATAAGAACCGTACCAAGGTAGTGTCACAACGAGACGATTTTTCAAATTATCGTAATATATGTATGTATGTAATGTAATATGTAATGTATTAAGTCACAGGCTGACGTAAGCATGATGTTGGAACGTTTTTTGATCGAGTGGAAACTGAAACTGGAAAAAAATTAAAGTGCATCAGATCAAGCAACGGTTTGGAATATGGCGACAAGGTCATGAATAAAATTTTATAGACACTTCGAATAGTGCATAAAAAGTCAACGCCCCATACTACGGACCATACTGGCAGAGACAAAGGGATATGAGAAACGGCAAAGAAACTGCAAGGACGCTAATAGAATTCAAATGTCTAAGTCCAAAACTCTGGGGAGAAACTGTTCAAAGCGTTGAATTTACCGTTAGCAGAACTGGAGAAACTAAAGATGAGAACATTTGAGTTGTGGTTTGAGAAATATACATATGTGAGTTTTTGGTTCAGATGAGTACGTGCATAGTCCACAAAAAACCACAGGAAATTAAACGCAAAATCGAAAAAGGTCATATTTGTAGGATATGAAGAAAACTGTAAAGGCTACCACTTGAAAGGAAAATTAATGTTTCTAGAGATGTCATTATAAAAGAAACAAATATTGTAATAACATCTGCATTGAAATCTCCTCCAAGAAGTTTGGGGATTTCATCTAATCCAAGATTGAGAGTTTTAGCTTCTTCATAAGAATACAGTTTTGTCAATTTCCTGATTCGGGAATATGCACCGGTTGTCCGTACTCAGTGCTATATTGACAATGGCATACTTCACCTACTTCATCTACAAGTAATGCACATGGCAGAAGATGATTGACGTTTACCTACAACGAAGGTGTTAGGATGTGAGCGTCAGCGCCATTTACAGAAATTAACATGCGAGATCGGCGTCATGTAGGATACACACACAAATAAAAGGCATAAATGAAATTCGCTCAGTTCATGAGAATAAACATGACTGAAGAGAAGGGCGAAAATGCTACTGAAGAAATTACAGGTATTCTGTTGTTGATATGTTATGCAGAAAACCAAACAACAAAATCAACAATGTCATATTTTTTTTTTTTTTTTTTTGTCGAAGAGGGAATATTCCTATCACTAATGGTATGCACGATTCATATTGTCTGTTAAGTACACATCATTCGGGACCCAAATAATATTATCTTATTGCACCGGACTCGCATTATACTGCGCCTACGTACAAAACCATTAACTCCGTCATCTATAGCCTTTCATTACCCTACGAGACCATCATTTGAAATTACATCGCAGGGAAAGGCTTAGCCTTTCGCTCATAATAATAGCTTGGTTTAAGCACCATTCCCGTCAGGAACTGTGTCAGATAGAAATCAGTTTCACCATGTTTTCGTTCCACCCAAAGTTGCACATTTCATTAGACAGTGTGTCTATCTTCCCTTTACTGAAGTATCCCAGCAATTTTGCCATTTGATTAGACTCACTTGACTTCCTTCATTTCTATCAATGTTTTTCCTGCTGTCTCTTTTAAGCTCAAGATCTATTATGCCTGGTGACATTATACTTCACACAGCTCCAACAGCTTCATGTGATACTGTAAGTAACGTGCTGGCAACTCCGCCTGAACACCGGTTTTGCCATCGGTGCCGCGTACTTTACAATTTATTGGATAACATTGACCAGCAGCTATCTTCTTCTCTACATAGGCCCTATGTTAGCCATTATCCTGGGTGGGGCCGTGTTAACTCTCGCACTTTTTTCTCATATCTCCTCAATATGCGTCTTATAATTGAGTCTCGCGTCTACCATCACATCAATGGTGTACTCTTACTCATCTATATCAAGAGATATTGTCAACTTCTTATCTGCTTGTATTAAGCACTTTGCCGTCATTAATCAATTTTTTTTTAAGTGTGGTATCTCTACATAAGCACTGGATTTCATTTCTATTATGTCTATATACGCTTCTTTTGAAGAAGGAATCCATAATATTCTATTAAAAAAATATAAGCCTTGTGATACTCCACCAGTCACCTCATAACCCCCGCTGTAGGAACTCAGGCGTACATTTTCAGTCTAGTGCTCGCTTAATATGAGGCCAGTCACCGAGTTGAACGCATTTTTAACATCAAATGTAATGACTGCGCAGTACTATTTCAATGAGTGTTTTGATAGCATCAATGGTTGCACGCTTCCTGCGGAAGTTGCAAGTTTCTCCTTCCAAGTGCTGTTCTAAACGGGCACACATTAACCGCTCCTCCGTGTCGATCATTCGAAGTGCTCGATATGCAGTTGGTTCAGTCACCGGTTTACTTGGTTTCTGCAATAGGACCAACCGTTGCTTTTTCCATATTCGTGAAAAACCCCCGTCACGGCGTCTTGAGAACAAATCCTTGAATGGCTTTAGGTTGTGCTTTATAGCAATCTTCAGAACTCTGTTTGGGATGTCATCCAAGCCTGGTGCTTTAGTATTTCCGATCCGCTTCATAGCTTGAATAACTTCTAAGTCGGTAATTGCTGGCATATCGATCGAGCTTGTGCAGGAAAAAGTTTTGTACACAAAACCAAACAGCAGCAACAACAACACCATCAAAGCTTCAAAGACACAAGCAAAGTCATAGCCTTTCGTTTTTCGTACGACGATCAGTGGCCGACCCGTGCACTTCCTTTCTCTACAGACGGAAATTGATAGAGAGAGCTCTGCTTTATATTATACCACAACAACAAAGACGACAAGTTCGCAAGTTCGTAAGTTCTTTTGTAAACGACATCAGTAAAACATTTTTGAAGAAGCCATGAAATACATAGGTTTCAAGCAAAACTTTGTTACTTAAAGCAATTTCACTTTGGAAAACATGATTAAAAATTCCAAAAAAAAAAAAATGGCTAAGTTTCGTAGAAATTCGTAAGACAACTAAAAAAACTAAACTAAACTTGATTCAACCATAGCATACCTGCGAGAGAATGAGATAGAATACAGAAATAGAGTTATTCTAATTATCTTCGTCTTCTGTTTTTCCTATTTTCTATGAATATGTACTTGTATCAAAGGCTCAGTTATTACCCTTTCGCAATAATGTTGTTTATAAAAGAACTTCCAAGTTAAATTTCTTAAGGGGTACTCACTTAACGTCGCAAATGGTATATTGGCAATTTTGCGAAAGTGAATTGCGTGAACGATCAATTGTGTTTGTAATAGGCAAATCAGCTGTTTTCGCAAACACAACTGCCAGTTGAATGTAAACAAACAATTGAATACAATGAAATGCAGAAAAAAGGAAATATAATGAAATAAATATGAATATTGCTATAAATAATTTATTGTGAGAGTTGCTTTTTAAGTCTTGAGACAGACAAATAATAACAAATATGTATCATCGAAATGACTTTATTGTTTTTCAAAATATTCTCCTTGAAGATCAATACACTTTTGCATACGAATGAATGGTGGCAAATCTGGACTATAGGGCGGTTGACCCATCAATTCGACGTTTTGAGTGTTTAAAAAGTCACTTGTTTGAGCCGATGTGTGAGAGCTTGCATGGTAAACAATGATGCGTCTTCTGCGCTTGATTTTTCTTATTTTTTCGAACACTTCTGACAAACAAATGGTGGTGTACCATTCAGAATTAACCGTTCTACGTGTCTCTAATGGCACGGTGGCGACATGTCCGGTTATTCCAAAAAAAAACAGGCGATCATTTGCATCGAAGTGCTTCGTGCGCGAACTACTTTTGTTGGATTTAGCTCATCTTGAAAGACCAATACAGTCGACTGCTGTTTAGTTTCAGGTCCATGATTCATCACCTGTCACGATCTTCGACGTCTTTTGAAGCTCAGCGATTGAATGTTTTCAACATTTCTTTGCATCAATCGACACGAGTGATTTCGATTTGCGCGATTGTCAAATTATGCGGTATCCAACGCGAACCTTCACGAAATTCGTCCTGAAGAAAACTATGACTACGATTGAATTCAGAAAACCAGCGAAACACGGTGGCCCTGGATGGTGCTTCATCACGAAAAGTCGAAGCGAGTTGAT
>JBANCV010000680.1:0-27500 GCA_037040105.1 Amiota albilabris | reverse complement strand
CCACTATACATATGTTTGTCCATTAGTTTCCTTATAAATTATTGTCATCATCATCATCATCATCGTTACTAAGTTATGGCTCAAACATACTCTCTTCCCATGCAAGGTTTTAAGGATCTCATCATTGATTTAAAAGAAATTGAATCAATATGTATGTATTTAGAATATGTGCCATACTTATGTATTTGTTGTATAGCCCGATCCTCGTTCTCCTTTGGTAACAGAACTTTTTATGGAAAGTTCAAATCGATCAAATCGAATATGACATCAAAGACTCATCTTAACCTAAACATACAATATACATAAAAATATTAATCAATTTATTCTATACACATATGTATATCAGATATTATCTACTACATAAAAATACATAGATATGATTCTTCACAGGAGTTTAGGATTCCTTACTTGTAAATCCCATAGAACAGTACAGCATCCATCACTGATTATTCTAATAAATGATTTTTCTATCAGATCTATTGCTTTATTCTTTAATTATTTTTTTAGTTTATACCATATATTATCTAATAGTCTTTAAGTTTATACAAAAATATAAATTATGTACTTATCTATATGATGGTTGTTCATAGGAGTTTAGTATTCCAAACTCATACATATAGGTATCTTCATGTGGCTACAATATTCTGATAATTCGAATTTCATATTTTTATATTAGATCTATTGTTCTTGGCTTAAACGAGTATGTATCAGATATCATCTAACAGTATTTAAGTTTATACAAAAATTTATATGATTCTTTACAATTCTATACACTTAAATCCCATAGAACAGTAAAGTAACCTGATCATTGATCTTTCGAATTTTAGGTTTTTTTTATTAAATCCTTTCTACTTTTCTTATAACATTCCTAGTTAATATTGATCTGATATATCATCTACAAAAATATATTGTATGCATACATATGATTCTTCATAGGTGTTTAGAATTCCAAGCTCCATATCAACAGTACCGTACAGTATCCTTATCAGTGATCACTAAAATTTTATGTTTCTATTTCGAATATCGGATGGAATTATTATTTTTTTTTAGAATTACTTATATAACTTTGTGTGAGTGAATGTGATGTATGGGAATGCAAGATTCGGTTAATCTAAACCAATATATTTTCATTTCTACTCTTTTCTTTTGATTCATATTACATACGTCATATGTCAATATGGTAAAATTTTAACATTTAACAAAACAAAAAGTATGTAATTAATTTATTGATTTAAAAGGAGAAAGGAGAACGAAACAAATCTAAATATATAAAAACCAAAAATTAAAATGATAAACAAAGAAATTATTGTAACTATACAAAATATTATATATAGTAAAAAACAAGAAGAAAATCAGCTGAATTTATACCAATATGATATGATATAATTTTCTAGAACACAACAGCATATTAAAGCAAAATAAAACAAAACAAAAATGAATATGAATACAAAAAAAAAAAAAAAAAAAAATAAAAAATAAATTAAATTCAGACTTAAATAGTTTCACACTAAGTGTGAAGTGAGGCTATTTGGAGATGTTAGAAGAAGGTGTGATCAACGGTATGGAGAGGCGAGGAGAGAGGGTTATACATACTTACAATACACATACATACATACATACATTCAAACATTCAAACATTCAAACATTCAAACATATATAAAACATAAGAAATAAAAACTTCAAAATCATAATTCACGATAAAATCGAAATCGAACTGCAAACATACATAAAATTAAGCAAACAAAGGAAAGAAATATAATAATAATTCTCTTATTTATTTGTCATAAAATTGAAATACATACATTAATACATAGAAGTGCATTCATACATACATACATATATACGTACATACATACATACATACATTGCTGCATACATTTCTGAGATACAAATACATGCTCTAAATAGATATAAATATACAGTACTACATCCATTCATCCATAGATCAAATCCATGCTCATGCAATTTAGTATAGTAAGTGGAATCAAGTCATCATACTTAGTATATAAGTATAGAAGATAATGCGTACTTACATATGCAACTATGTACATACATACATCCATGCATACATGCAATACATAGATACTACTATATTCATATGCACATTCAAATTACCATATACGTACATACTCGTATGTGTATGTTTATGCATAGGTATATATGTAATATTATTGTACATATTGTATTTACATAGTATGTACATATGTGTGCAAGTGAACTAAATATGCAAATATATCGTCGATGATATTTTGATTAATAAATATTACATATATGTATGAGCAAATTGATATTGTATAATTGTGTACGCATGAATAAATAAAAAAAAAAAAAATTTAATTAAAAAACACAATATTTATTCATTGAAATCAAATCTGAATGGAAAGGAATTAGGGAATTGGATTGAATCAGTGAGTGGGCAAACATTTGTTTTGTTTTTATACTCTTACAAGTTTGTCATGAAGTTTGTAACACACAGAAGGAGATATCGCGGACCACATAAAGTATAAATATTTGTGATGAGCTCAATGTGACGAGTTAATTTAGCCATGTCAGTCTGTCCGTCTGTCCGTGTGTACGCGAACTAGTCCCTCAGTTTTTGAGTTAGAGAGCTGAAATTTTGTACATAGGTTTATTTTTACATTTTGTCGGAACGTACCGCATCAGCCCACTGGCAGGGGTATCCCTCATACAAACCCCATTGTCAAATTAATGTTCTTATTAAAAAACCTTTTTTATTTATAAAACGATCGATCTGAAATCAGGACATTATGAGTTTTTGGTCTATAACCACCAACCATGTAAATTCATTGATCCTACGGCTAACAGAAGGGGTACCTCCCATATAAATCCAAATTCGAATTAACGTTCTATTAGAAAAACTTGTTTGTTTTTTGTGTTATCGTTCAGTATAAAAGCGATGAAGCCACTGTTAGTTGTATAGCATTCCGACAGCAAAGGGCATTGATCTAATCAAATGGTGGATACCAAGCCTTAACAACCAGCTTATTCGACGGCTGATCAGATCAAATGCTGGAAGAGTAAACGCTTGGTCTTATTCCCGAAAGAAAACCACACTTCTGAATTATCTTCTTCTTGAAGGGCCCTATGGCTCTTCGAACGCAAACACGGGTTCTAGTACGCTCAATCTGTAAATTTATGCTGCTTTATGCAGCTCCGATGTGGACAGGCGCACTCGTCGTACTTATGTGGAATAAAGAGTGTTAATAGGTTTGCTAGCCTGAGGATCTGTAGAGTCTACAGTGTACTTTCGGATCCATGCTGTGGAACACCATTTTGTTCGCATAACAAAAAAAGAAAATTCTATTGTAAGTAGAGTCATAGATATGTTTGCAGGACCGTAATGTTGGAGTTACATTCCCCAAGGCTGCATTGCAAATGTCCACACCAGTTAGTTCTATGTTCTAGGAGACCGTGGTCCAAGGAGCCCGTACATCTTTCTGTTTTCATTTTTAGCATCTGTTTTGCTTTATTGTAGGTCTTCCAAATAAACATTCGAGATATTTTACAGTTTTTTCCATTGCTTCACCATATAGGTTAAGAAACTTAATACATACTTACAATGGTAAAATTAATGTAAGATTACCATAACAGTACAATAGACTTTACATTACAATGATAAGTACCAACTAAATATTATTAAGTGTTGAGCTTTTTAACTAAAAGATATCTCTGATTTAACCTCTGAGTACGCTCATGATAATCAAGTTCATCTCGGATATCTAATGTATGAGATGTGACTATAAATTATAAATGCATTTTATTTAAATTTATACATATTCACAAATTAACGGTCTGCAAATTTGACCAGTGGGAAACAGATTGAGCATAAGGGTCAGGAGAATATTACGGATACTCTACGAGGGGGGACCCGTGTTAGGAATGAGGAGGCACGTTCTTCACAAATGTTTTTTTTTCTTTCTATTTTTAAATGCAATCTTAGTAAAATATACTTTTCCCAACATTTCTGTCATTTTTTGAAAGCTCCCATGTGTAATAATACTTCGCTCGGACCGGCACCATCTAATGACGTGGTCGTGCACAAAAAATGCACCATATTAAAAACACGTGCGTAGAAGAAAATAAAAAAGAAGAATACAAACAGATGAGCTAAAGTTCATTTTTACAATTAAGAACACCAGAAGAGGACTTAAGTATGTAAATGAATTTTCTAGATTAAACAATAACTTGAATTTATTATTTCTTTATTTTGTGTACTACTTATATAAAAATTTAGAATCGCTGTGAAAAAAAGAAATGGAATTGAATTGAAACGAACTGCGATTGGACCAAAGATAAGTCATTTTATTTTAGTAACCCAAAAATTACGATTTGTCAAACTCTTCAAAATATGCTTGTGTTTCGACGAAAACATCTTCGTTTGAGCTGAATTTTTTTTCGCCGCGCCACGTTTTCAAAGATTGCTTCGACACTGACAGCCATATCCACTTGTTGTCCAATGTATGCAATCGCGGCACCCAATGGTCCGACAACTTTTCAATAATTAACTTATCATTAATTGCCGTTCCTTACAATACTCCAACGGTCTCTGCTACATCGTGCACTTTCGTTCGGCGATCGGCGAAAATCATTACGTGGATCTTTTAAAAAATTTCCTCGGTAACCACGTCTGCCGGGAAGCCTGTGCGCTCCACATCAAAACCAGATGTCTAACCACTTTTAAATTCGTTGAACCAATATTTAACGATTGTCGTAATGGTTAAGGGTCCTCATAGGCATCATCCAACTTCGTTTTTTCACATATTTTTCCATCCAAAAAGAAAAAAGTCAATTACGGATTGATGTACGTATAGTTTTATTTTTTTTTTTTTATTTTATTGAGAAACTTAAATTACTTGTGTGTGGCTGCCGAATAAAAAGTGACAAATGAATCGGTCTGATATTTAGTATGGTGTCGTGTGACAGATAGTAGTAATGTCAACTTCCTTCTGTAACGCCACTTGTCTCAAGCACGGATGCGTATTGATCGAACATCGTATATTAAGTTGTTATACTTAGTTAAGAGCTTCTGATATAAAAGGTAGGTATAAAATAACGAGACTCCTACAGCTTCAGTATTTAAACAAATAGTCAATTGATCTGATCATATATCAGTTTAGATCACTAATTTTATATTTTGATCCGTTGGGGATGTATGCACCATCTTCAATTCCTTCTCGCCCTTGATCTTGAAAACGATTCTGTTAAACATTCCTTGTCACTTATAATAATACTTTTGATGGAAGAAAAGTTTCATTATAATTCTGTACCTCTGTCCTTAAATGTTTTGCCGGTAAAACGAACTAAAAGATTTTACATACATAACTGCATATATAACTGCATATTATCGTATGATTTCTGTTGAAGCTGGAATCTCATATAGTTATTTTATAAGCATGGTATCTGTACTACATACAAAAAATGTTTTAATTAGTGGTGAGCTAACTTGCATCCGGCTTGTCAGATTATGTCTGAATGTGTTTAGATAACTCAATCATCAAAACTAAGAAGTGTGTACTGTGCATGCGTTCTTGATATTTATCAAGTTTAAGTGCTTTATATTGTACGATAATCTCAATCAGCTGTAATTGATTCCATTCAGCAAATCGGTAATGTGATGATTTCGTGAACAAACGAGCATGTGTTATTTCCGTGTTAGTTTTAGTTGATAACGCTACGCGATCAGTCTACTACTTATCTACTCTACTATTTCTTTCATCAAGTATAAAATATATTATGTAATGTAGTATAATTGAATGTCAAAGTCAAATGAGTCAAATTACAATTATATTGTAATAACAACAATATTTGAGCCAATTTTAACAATTGTTATTTCTATATACATATTATTATCGAAATAATAAATGGACATTTTAAGGGTTCTAAATGAAAGTGAGGTTGATGAATTATTATTGCTCTACAAGCAACATTATGGCAGTCACAATTTCCATTATTTGCTCTTATATAATCAACGTAAATGGGATAAACAATTGAGGGCTGATCGAGACAGTGAGGGTGAAAATGGATGCGACGCCTCACAATGGGTCTCACTACGGAAAACATTCTATACGCATCGAAATGCAGATTTTCGGCTTTATGGCACCTATATAAGTTTACATTATGATCTAATGCAAAGTATTTCGTTTCATTCATGGCAATCAGATCTAGAAGAGCTTAAGGAATGTCTTCAACAAACACAACTTATCCAATGGCATACGGGACCCCTGTTAACAAATGTTGATTTACATTATTGCGACTTAGTGAAGGAAGTGGCATTAAGTAAAGGTGCAAGCGTGCAAAGAGCAAGGCGATGTCATGGCTTAATTTTGACACATGAGCGTGCACTGCAATTGATTGTGCCCAATTTGCCCATGGATTATGTATTGGCACCACTAAAAACATGCGATGCCGAACAAATCCATAGTCAATGGACTAATGCAAGAGAGGGTTCTCTGCAATATATTCGCGCTTTGATACGTTACAACAAAACCCTAGGCATTTATCATAGATTGGAGAATGATGATAATCACCAACAGAATTCATCTCTTATCGCTTGGATCTTTCAAAATGATTTCTCTGGTTTAGGGTAAATCTCTACTTATTATATGTTATATTAAAAAGAATATAAATGGATTGTAATAATCTTATCCCCATTTCCATCCCATAGTATACTTCAAGTTCAACCCAGTGAACAACGTCAAGGATTTGGCAGATTATTAGCCACTGCTATGAGTCACCAAATTGCTGCAACCGAGCAAGTAACATTATCTGCTTGGATTGTTGTAGAAAATTTTCGATCTGAAGCTCTACTACAAAATATTGGCTATGAGAAATCAGTAATTAATGAATGGATTCAATTGAAGGCATAGGTGGCAAAATGTTGCCTTATTGTTAACTTTCACACTAAAGTGAATTTTCATTTGCATTCAAAGAACCGATTTCCGGAAACACCACAATGTTTATTTGCATGGTTGGCATCATTTTCTTGATTACTGGAAGAGCCCAAGCCCACACAATTCATCATTGTTTTAACATATTTTGCTCTAACTGCAGAAAAAAATCTTTCACAGTTAGAGTGCGAAGTTCATATTCTGTAATGTTTTATACAATTAAAATTGTTGTGAAATATACATATGTATGTAAATCATTAAACCATTACCATATACATATGTATGCATTACACGTAATATAATATTTTCCAGCAGTAAACGCCGACTGTGGACTCACCAGCACACACACACATTACATTCTTATTGAGAGGTTCGAATTGCTTGAAATCCTGTATTTCTGAATAGTGAGGATATTCTTTCTTACCACACAAACACAACTTATCCACTTATCAGTGATTCAGATATAGACAAAAATCGATGAAATTCGTTGAGTTCAGTCAATAAAACACTGCACTTACTCTATGCTTATCCCACTGATCTCGCTGCCATAGTGCTGCTCTACCAGAGACTATCAATCCAGTCTTTGCAATCAATTTGGTAGTATCTCGCAGTGGATATATCCCTTGTCCTCTGTACCTTTTCACATTGATACATCGTTTATATTTTTTTTTAACTAAAATTTATTGGAACTGTTTCCAAACACAATTTATTTATTAATTTTAAATTATTGCACAAAAAAAAAAAAAAAAAAATTTAAAAAAAAAAATTTTAATTATCTAAATATCTTATGTACAAATCCAAAAGTTAATAGAAATCCATATGTTGAACCACATACAATACAAAGGGTAGATAACATTAATAACATATATGGTCCATATAAGGAATATTGGAAGAATAGAAAATACATAATTGAATTTTTAAAAATTATATGTTATTAAATGAGATCAGGCAAATCGGCTGGCCCACAAATATTCTTAATGTCTACAGAGCCTTTGAGTTCACCACATTTGCCATTTGTTTTTGCTCTATTATCGAGACCATTATCATAATGATGCACTTCATGTTGTGATTGTTGCTGTGGCTGCTCATGATTTTGATTCTGCTTTGCCTCTAGTTTACGATCTATAATATAAAATTGGTTCCATTGTTTAATAAAAGTCTCTTTAAATACATGATAACTTAAGACAGTCGGATTCTTTTATAACGAACTTTACTAAAGCGAAGATAAAGAGGAATTCGACTATATGTAAGTCAAAGATGTTAGGGTTGTTACCTGTTGGTTTTAAAACTTCTTTTGGATTCAACTTTGGCATATTGATAAGCATATGCCCAGTTATTTGGGAACGTCGAACAGTTGATTCGCTTGTTTTAACTTCTTCATTTAACGCAATCTGAAAATATTTTCCCTTTAACTTGAGGCGTACATATGTTGGCTCAATTTCCACATCAATAAGTGAAGTTTCCATATATCTAAAGCAAACATCGATTAAAATAAATCATCATCAAATCTAATCAAATATGATATAGGTAATATGAATAATACCGATATACTTCAATATGTAAAATATACTCAGCGGGCTCATCACAAAAATGAAATGGTAATTTTGCTTGATTCATATTATAAGGACGACCGCATGGTGCAAAGAATATTGGAGTACTACGCTGTTGTTTCGATGTGGCAGATTTATTATTTCCGTCTTCGCCATTTTTCTCACGACACTTCTTATGGAATTTTGCTATTTCATTGCGACTCTCGGGACAATGTTCACTTTTTGTTTGCCAAAACAATTTAGAACGTTCATCTTCATCTTCAATTGCCTCCATCCTGTTGGCAAGATCTTCCTGTTGTTGACGCACTCTTATCTTTTGCTCATCGCGTTCAATAAAATATTTTGTTTGCTGTTGCACAATGTCAGCGCGATAATCCAATCGATGATGTTGGGCAAACAATCGTTCCGATAATAGAATCTCTGTACAATCCAACGAAGTCAGTTGTGGCAATGTCGCTATCACGTACTGTTTATAATGTGGATAATCACAACAAGGATTTCCAATGAGCAACAATTCGCGTAAATTATAATTGGAACGTAAGGATTCTATTGAGGTTAATTCACCAATGAAGTTGAGTGTTAAATCAAGTTTCTGTAGAGACTCTAAACCTTCGAGATTCTCAATGACTGCAACATTGTTCATTGCCAAATTAAGATATTCCAGCTTTTTCAACTTGTGCAAATTCTCAATTTTCGATATGAGATTCGACTGTAATAGAAGTATTTTTAATTCCCGGCACCAATTTTGCAGATGGTCGATACGTTCAATATCTTCCTGATGCAACGATAGTTCTTCCAAAGTACTAATGAGGCACTCATTATGTTCAGATTTCCTGCGCACCAATTGTTCAGTTACTTTTCGGATCGATCATATAGATCAAAAGTGAATTGAAATAAATTGGAAAAAATACAAATGCAAAGAGAAATGGAAATTAATTTAAAGTTGACACAAGTGAACCTTACACCTTAACAGGAGACCATGACCGGAAGATGTGAGCAAAACATTCTACTTACTTATTACCATTTCTTTTCAGTTTCGTTGGTTATTTGTTTGTAAAATTCTAAAATTCTTACGTGTTTCTCACTCTACAAGCCACTTGACTAAATATATTGAATGAGAGCTAAATGTCAAATATAAAATGTCTAAAAAAAAATTCTTTAACATTCTTAACGGTTGCTAGGTTACAAAAAACAAAATAAATCTTGTTATTTTGATTGGAACATATGGTTGTTGTTGTAACAGAAAGGGGCTGCAAATACAGGTACATATGCAATTAAATAAGAATAGGAAAGGTTACGGGAAACGGAGATTTGTGTACAGTAAAGTGTATAAAAATAAAAAAAATATATATTTAAATTACGTTATGTTAATCTAATGAGCAAGTATAAAGGTAAAGATCTGAGCTGCTGTTTTTTTGATGATCGTTGTTATATTTGGCGAAACTGTTTTGATCGAATGATTCAGCTCCAGTTCCCACACTAATGATCGTTGTTAAATGACTGCCGTTCAGTAGTTGATTTTTTGGACCGCCACAACGAATGCGTTCCATTTTAAATGACTCGGAATTGCTGAATGTACGCCACTCAGTGCCAACGTCAATAATGTGATCACCAACAACTAGGCCACACTCTGGGCAAATCATATCTCCCGCGCTATAGTCTTCATTTAACTCCGCTTCAGGATGTTTATAGCAGCACATTTTATCGTAGCGATTTACATTTGCAGCCATTATAGTAAGTATATAAATATTGTAATTTAAAATGTCACAAACTTTAAATTCTTAATGTTGACGTGACCGGTTAATCACAAATTCTGATGTCTTTAACCGAGTTAACGTCGTTTTTCTAACATAATAATTAATAAGGACTTAAAAAAGATAGTAATGACTTTGAGTCTTTACATTTAGAATCTACATACTGAAAATATATGTCTATTAGGGTAAAACGCTAATATGTGCTGATTTACAAATAAAAACTAAAATAGAATATTCGTTATAAATTCGACCATGTTTAATCATCATCTTAAAGAGGACATATGTTATTTAGATTCCAACACAGGGTCAGAAATGTTCATACAAAATGCAACGAATAATTAAAAAAAAAAAAAAAAAAAACAGCAAACGCTATAATCAAGTGAGTCCAAATGGACGCTTTAAAAAAGACTCTCGTAGGAGGTGAATGAGAATATTTTATCACTTATTCATTGGCGAATTGTGGATACTATCTGTAGTAGATGTAACGAAGTTTTATAATATTCTCTCCTTCACTTTGAAATTTGGACACCATATACAATTTAAAAGTTACCCAAAGGGGTACCTCCCATACTCGTACAAGCCCCTTACTCAAATTTATGTGCTTATTAGAAAAACTTTTCATTCATCAACCACATAAATTTAAAGACCCTCGGATTACCATATAGCTCTCATACAAAAAACGAGAGAGTATTAAATCTTTTTGGCTTTTATTTAACATCCCAACCCCATCATTATGTATGAAAAAATCGGCCAAGTGCGGGTCGAACCCGCACATGGAGGGTTCCGTATATTTTTTTTGCTGTATGTTAAACACATGAGAAATCTGTTACGGTTGGGTGGACAGCGCAAGCTTAGTAATAGGATCCCGTTACCACCAATTGGATACGGAACATTGGAAAAAGGAAAAAGGTAAGCCAGGTAAGATCGATGGACAGCTCCTTTTTAAGTGTCTATGTCTTGTCAATCCGTCAGATAGATGGTTAGTTATTTACTATGTTGTTACATCGAGTTCTTTATGAATATCGTAGTTCGTTATATAACAATCCGCATTGACACCTGATCGAAGCATTTTAGATTGTTGCCTCTGTATTATATTTATGTTCGTTTTCATGGAAGTACCCCATAGTTGAACACCAATTTTCTGTTTAAAAGTGAGTACAGCTTTTGTATTGTATGTGATATTTCCAAGTCAGTTAACTGTCAATATGCATGCCCAGGTACTTTGCCACAATGTTTAATGGAAAGTCCTTTTTAACCTTTTGTCATTAATTGTCTCGGCTATACATCTAATGAAATAATTTTTAGTTATATATTAGTACATATATAATATTTGTGCATTATATTTAGACTAAAACTGTTTAAAACAAAAACAAAAAACTGAATACAATGACAATTCTGGTATGATTAAATTTGTTGATATTGCTTTGAACAAATCTCAATATATCACATCTTATGATAGGAAAAGAGAGAAGAGTGGAGTACAATAATATATAGTATGTATTAAGTAAAAATGATCGATCTTCTTATGAACTATGTAATTATTGTTAGAGAAATAAATTACATGGTTTATTTTCTTTGATGATAAATTATTTTATTTATTGTTAATTTTTTTAAGGAGAAGAAGTTCTTGCTACTGAGATTTAAATTGTTTTTGCTTTTGTTTTTTTTTTTTTTTTTTTTTTTTGTAATATTTTGTGTATTTACATTTAAAACAATAATAATTATATTAATAATTTATTTATTTAGTCTGTAAATTTATGTTTATTGTATATGTATGCGTATGTATAAACTACTTGCTATCCTATTTACAAAGACATAGATACAGATACAAATACATACGTCATGAACATTTTGCTTCACTAGACAAATGTTATTTTTTGTTTTGTTTTTTTTTTTTTTAACAATATTTTGTATTTATGTACATCTATAATCTTTATAAGATTTCTTTGCATTCTAGTTTAGTATAGTGTGCTTGCATTTTAGGCATTTCATAAAATTTCAATTACATTTTATAAATAAAATAATAATAATAACATTGATTTATATAAGTATAATATTTCTCTAACTTTGCATTGTGGCCTCTGACAAAATATACAAAATAATTGCCATATTTATTTTTTTTTTTTATTATTATTTTCTAAAATCAACATATCATCAAGTAGAGAGAGACAGATTGGGAGAGGGAGAGAGAAAACATAAACCCAATGAGAAAAAGGAAGTATGAAAGGAAGGAAGACGAAAGCTGTGAGCAGTGTGTGTCATTCCTCCTAGTTAATGCTGATAGGTTTATCTTAGTTTCTCAATATGTTCTCCTTTAAATTACATACATATGTACAAATTTATATGCATGTATAATATTTGGCAAGGAGAGTGCAGTGCATGCAGATGAATTAAGAAATAATTTTGAGGTGAATACTTTTGAATTTTCAATATAAAAATGTATACAAAATATGTTTATACTTCTTAGTATGTAGTATAAATGTTTGTCGTCGAGACTCTACTCTACTCTATATTGGCTGTATTGGCTTGGATGGTATATTATGATAATGGCGGCTTCTAAAAAGAATTGTTAATGCTTTGATTATGGTCTCCTATAGTGCTCTGGCTAAACGAATAATAGTCTTGTTGTGCTGCCACCATTAGGAACACCATTACTTGCATTGGTTAGCAGACTGTTCATGTGTTTACCACCATTATTATAACCATTCACATTTGATATGCGACCATTTGTTGCAACACGATAATAAGGATCAACATTGTTGCTCCATTGTGACTTTGTTGCTACTGCTGCTGGTGCATATTTAGGTAGCAATGGTGGTTCTTTAGATCTCGTAATTTGTTTCGCCCTATTATAACACAGTACACCGAGTATGGCTAGCGTCATGCCGAAGCAATTGACCCATGTCACTGGATTGCCAAGTATAATCAATGACACTGCTATAACGAATATACGCTTTGAAGCACTTGCGACTGCATAAGTGAGCGGTGTCACCAACGAAAGAACACTGAAAGCAATAATATTTTGAAGCCAATTCAGCACTCCATCGGTAAAGAGCAACGCAAGGACACGGTAATCCAAATTGCTCTAATGAATGCAAAACAGAGTACCAAAAAATATTAATAGATTGGATCATCAATAAGTTGTGAGCTCAATACTTACAATTGTCGGATGGTTAAATACTCTGAACGCATCCACATAAAACCATATGGGTAAAAACATAAACAAAGCCAATTTGCCAAGCAGATGTAGAAGCCGCAAATGATGAATTCCTGTATCTTTGAGCACCTATGGAATGGAATGGAGGAATGGCTTCATTTATCATCATTCATATTCATATGTTTTACCTTTTTAGAAAATATATTTTGTAATGAGAATCCCATTGTTGAGATTAGTGCACTAACTAGGCCCAGCATATCAAATGAGATTTCAGTTACTGTTGCAATACCAACGCCCGTAATAATGGGCAAGAGACTCAGGTACACAAGTGATGGTTGTTTTTCGCCAAAGATGAGACGTGTCAGAACGACCGTGAAAAGTGGCATCGTTGCTTTAACTATAACAATAACAATAACAATAACAATATGAAATCAAAAACACAAAACAGAATAACAATCATTAATAATAAATACACGTGTACATGCACATGATAAGAAAATTAGACAAGCAAACCATCAATACACTTAAAAATATTAAAATTTTATCTTAATAAGATTAACAATGGTCTTTTGTCTGTCACTCACTCACTCACTCACAACTTCGATAACAGCAGCAGAAGCAGTAAAGCAACAACAACATTTAGTAAATTTACTGACATTGCTGACGTGTGAACGTGAGACGACGACAACGACGATGAGTTATCAATGTAGCATGTAGCCAAACTTGTATGTTTGTATGTATGTACGATTATATCAAATCAAGATAAATGGTCCAATTGACCGACGGGGAGGTAGGAATTATGTGTGCGTGGCTCACTCACCTGTATGTGCATATGAGACAGGCACTTTCCATAGCGATATATGCGAGGTCACCGATGCCAGGAATTTACCCAATGCCAAGGGTACAATAATTCGCATATAATATGATCGCTGTATCTCTTGATATTTGCGTATGCGCCACAAATTAAAGAATGGTCCACTATACAATGTTATACTACACAATTGAACAACGGTCACGGTCACCGGGAATGGAAACTCGTTGAGTACCATTTTACCAATGACATTGTTACTGGACGATACTATATACCAAAGGATGCAGAGCGTCAAAACGACGATTACATGTCGTGAGTTCGTCCGTTTGGCAGCTTGTTGCATTATGGATTTAGTCGTATTGTCGCAGCGACACTCTGTCTACGGTCTGTCTGGGGGTTGCATCCCGGAACAAAACAAAACACGTTACTATTTTCTCCTCTTGTCCACTTGCTTCTGATTGATTCAATCATTCGCTTATACGTCGTTCAGTTCGTACGTGTACAATTTTTAGTGTGGCAGCGATATTCAATTATCGTTCGATATTCGATACTAATACTTTTTTTGTGATTGGCGATAACATGAATTGTCAGAACATTACTAATATTTTATTTATTGTTTTGTTTTGTACATCAGAGAAAGTAATGCTATTGACATATATTACAAATTATGATGGATTTATTAGATATTGAATATAAATTTCTCAAAGTAATCTGTGTACATATGTGGGCAAAACTTCACCAAACCGAATGATTGACACAAAATTAAAACGAAAACCAGAACCAAAACCAAAACAAAACATAAATTCGTTTTTGTTCAATAAAGTGCCCTAGTGCATACGTGTATATGTTTTGCGTACAACATATAATTGAGTTGTATCAACATCATAATTTCATCTCTTTCGAACTGTGTAGACCAGAGTGCTGCAACGAGTATGATCGAACTTGGTTGATCACTTTTGCTAAAAATTTGATCAAATCAACTCATCGCTCAGAAACAACAAGCTTCGATCGAGTTACACACATAAAACGAAAATTGTATGATCGAACACGCAAGAGTCAGCATGGCATGTTCGCAGTCGAATATCATCGACATGTTTACTTTGTTCATGATGTATGTAGCATCATGCATTATCATAGTGTTAGTGAAATATGTATGTATGTATGCGTGTCATGTACGAAGCATATCGAAATATCTAAACGATTTTGATATTTCATCATGCAAATTACTCCCTTAATTCTCTCTTTGACCATGTTGTCTCATTTACGCCTTCACAAGGTAAACGAGTCAGATATTTCATACAACAGTGTACGTGAGAATAGGGAAATACCCTATGATAAAATACCGTAAATTTCCCTTACAACCGTTGTATCGTATCTAGGCCGCATTGGAAAACTCGTACAACTGCGTATGTGAGACGCACACAGAAATATTTTAGTCAACACTATGACAAAGTTGTATGTGCTTGATGAACCGAATTTAATCGTGTCTACGGCGCTTAATAAATAGATAATCAGATATTTATTTCATTTAGTTTATTGCTATGTCAACAAAATAGCAATCGCATAAATCAAATCGGTGCTATTGCAATTAAATGCAAAAAACCCATGCTAAATGTTATCGAAGAAGTGTCATCGTCCCGTTTTCGCAGTTTTCGTTCGATAATCAGTGACAGAATTTTTTTATTTTTTTTTTTTGCATCCCTTACACACAGATACCAAAGCAGAGAAGCAGACCGGAATAGATAGTATCGTTACAGAGTTCATGAAGTGTCGTGTGCGTGAATCTGAAGATACTTTCTGACCAAAATATAAGTGTTTTATTAAAATATTATATTAATATTAATAAATTATTTTCAAAATGAATCGTTCAAATCGTCAACGTCAAATAAACTTTAACAGAGGCTTCGTCTCTGGCGGCATCTATGTAAGTAAAATATTTAATTATATCTTTTCATGTGTTTCAAACATATTTCCCCATAATCCTCAGCTGCTTCTGCTTTTCTTGCAAAATTTCTGTATACAAGCGGCTTATCGCGTTTTTTTTTATACATATATGCACATGCATACACACACGCACACATGCACGCGCACAAAGGGTTTTGTTTATTTGTGGGTGTGTTTTTCATGTTCATTTATTAGAAAAATAGTATGTATGATTCATAATTTATTCTCGTTTTATTCTTTTAAATTTTTTAATTTTATATGTATATTAATTTGAAATTATATTCATCATTGCCTCTTGCACATGGACCAAGTTCCCAGCTTTTGGCCTAGAGGCCCGGCTGGAAACTCATGGTTATGATGATTTTTCTGTAGATGAATAACACCAGTCCAAACTTAATAGAGCAATATTTAGTATTAATTAGTTAGTTCGAATAGCTGATATTCGATGGCTAAAATGAATCCAAGTGCAGTCTATGTCCAGGGGGCACAAGCTTCTTGTAAAAATCCATAAGCACATTTGCGAATGTGTGCGTGTGTCTGTGTTGTGTGTATGTGTATGTGTGTGTCTCATGCGGTATAAGTTTATTGTTTTGCCCAACCCGGAATAGTATGGAACAAATGCATTTTAAATTCTACATACACCTAATATTAAAACACATACACATCACATACACATATTATGATTATATTGTATATATTATGTTGTAAATATATAGCTTTAAGATTTAGAATATATGCTAAGGATAAACATTTATTGCAAATGCATTTTATTTTCATTTAATAACTCATAATTTTATAATTTCATGTGCATTGAACAAGCATCATAGTACTATGTACATGAAATATTTTCAGTCAGTTATGATTAATTGATTTTTTACAATTTCCAGCACTCAAGGTGTGTGCGTAGATTGTGCGTAAATTGCGTGAATTTATTTGCATTAATCGTTAAAATACTTTGCCACAAGTCAAGAATGAATGAAATCCACATTTACATATGACAAAATTGGTTGCTGGGCTCATACGATTAGAGAATTGACTACAAAACAACAGAATTAAGTATTTTCACCCTCTCCATATCCAACGTCCATTGAATCAATGAAGCGAGCTACTTTAATATGAAGCCATTGATAATCGGTTATTTTTTACTGCTTCAAAAGGTGCTAAAAACTTCTTCTATTTGATGCAGATTCTGCAGATCGAAGGGAACAGATAAAACATACGGCCGAATAAGGCGTGCCGATGTTATGTAATGCTAGAAACTTCTTCTGTACTATAGTACATAGTTTACTTTTTATAAACGATAAGAAAAAGAATTATATTTCAATAAAATTTCACAATTGCCAATGGAGTAATACGAGTATGTCTACAAACGACATACAGCGACGGAAATAGAAAAACTAGCATCAATATCTTTAGGGTTCTGTACCCAAAGGGTGCTAACGGGACTCTATTACTAAGCTAATGCCGTGTGTCCGCCCGTCCGACTCCGTCTGTACTGATGAACCGTTATAGATAGAAAATAGAAATTTTTACAGACACAATTTTTATTATTATATTCACAAATAATAATAAAATTAAAATAAAGTTAAAAATTAAACGGCGTCTCCATATAACAAATGTGTTTTTAGTATGATGTCCAATACTTTATTATTTTGCAAATTTTCTCACTTGCTTCATCTTTGTGTGACTTGATTATTTATTCCAATATTGAAACAAAGATGCGCTGTGTTCTTTAATGGTCATGTCTTTCATATTCAAATAGAGGAAATTCAAGTATTGTCACTGAAACATACATCAATAAAAATATATAATATCAACGGAACCCTCCATGTGCGGGTCCGACTCGCACTTGGCCGATTTTTTACTTTATAATCACACCACTGCGTCCGCAATTCTACTTAATGGACTTATAGTGTATTTACACTGAGCTGAATCAACGTGAATCGACTATGGGTTTACACTGTCGATTCAGATTCAGAAACAGCTGTTTTTTGTTTTGATTATACATTCAAATGGAACGTTGCGCGCACTTTGACTAAATTCAAACTTAAAATTCATGAAAAATACGTGATTTGCATCCATTTGAAGGGTATGCAAATAATTCTTGCAACTCCCTTTTTCCTTCCTGCTTGAAAAATACCATCAAAATTTTAAAATTTCAAATTTGCTAGCCCTGAAACGATTCAATACCGATTACATTATTGAATCGACCAGAATCGATTCACATTTTACAATAAAAACTGACATTTGTCCTGGTGGTTGTTGTCTGATTCAATGGTCGATTCAACATTGAATCGATTCCACTGCACTGTAAATACACTATTAAAGCCAACATAGTTACATAAATGGTTCGACTAATGAATAACCCACCATATGGTTGGATGATGGATTGTTGATCAATTGGACTGATGATGTGGTGGTACGGGATGAGATAGATGATTGAAGAACAATGGAATGGAAGATGGAACACTCACTATCATTGTACAAATTAATTGACTATTGACTTCTTCCATGTTGTGATGAAGTTTCTTTGCTTGTGACTTGGCTATTTTACGATTATTGAAAATTCATTCATTTTGTAAAAATCTGAAATTATTAGTTTTGTGTTATATAGTTATGTTCATTTACTTCACTTGAATCCTCAAACGAGAAACGAGCGAGCAGCAAGCATTCGCTCCTCTACACGGCAGCGAAAGCAAAAAGCAATTTATATAATTTTATTATCTTATTTTCCTATTTAAAGAATTTTGCATTTTGAAATATGACGATGGTACGAGCTCAGTTAAATAAATCAGTGACTCTTTGAGTATGCTGCGTTATTTAGTTTGTGTAAAAAACCTTCACGGAAACCAAGGAAACGTTTGATAATAAATACTATTGGAACTTTGCTCGGTCAATTTCAATGGTTAAGAAATGCTTTACTAAATTCCATTGTGGTCGTACTAGTACAAGGGACTTCAAACGTTTGCCCATAAGAGGACGTCACTAGTGAAATCGTCGAAATAATCCATGGAATGAATGATGTACAATCGGCGAATAAGAGTGCGTGAGGCTGTAGGCAATGCAATTGAAATAGTACATCGCAATTTATACGAATACTTGGATATGAGAATGCTATCCGCCCGAAGGCTACCGCGATTGCGCAACCGTGTAGCCACTTCAAAGAAGTGTTTGCTGTTGTTCAACCGTAATCCGAAAAAGTTTTTGCTCCATTACGTAACCGTAGACCACACATGAATATATATCACAACACACCAGAGACCAAGGAAGAAGTCAAAGCAGTGAAGTTTTCTGGGTGAACGTGCACCAAAGAAGGCCAAGGTAGTTCTTTCGTGTTTTTTTGGGATGCAAGCGGCATTCAAGTCGATTAGCTTGTAAAAGCTAAAACGATCATTGGTGCATATTATTCAGAGCTGTTTTGGACGGATTCAACATTGATTTGATGCAAAAATGACCGCATTTAGCGAAGAAACAAAGCTTCTACCCCATTCAGCATATTCTCCAAAAAGGTATTGAAGTCGAATGAAGAGGTCATTATTGACACAAACGTCTATTTCGATGACCTTAAGACAACCTATCGAGCTAAAAGAAGAAGATTACATTGTGAAATAAAGCGCTATACTTTATTAAAAAATTCACTGACTTATCTAACTATCCTCGTAATCCATCAAATTTATAAGAAGATTATTAAAATTTCTTACATTGAATCAGCAATTTTTTCGAGTTTTTTTCTTCTCAGTTATTCACAATAATAAAGAAGATACCATCGATAGCCGTGTTTGAATTGCATTAAACTCAATGTATGAAATTGTTTGTAAGACATTTCGAAAGCTTCTTAATAATGGGTAAATAGGTAATGAAATTATGTAAAATATGCGAAAAAAAAGCAACCAACAACAATCCAACTCCCAATATGTACTCACTCGATTGCGTATGTATGGAGGAATTTAGATCGTTTGGGCATTGGTTGCAGGAATGTACATAGCTATTCCTAAACTATGGTTTTTGGTGATAAATTAGTTCGTTCAAAAACATACATACTCGTCCTATAATGATGAACAAAGAAGATGATGTTGGTGATTGATGACGGCTGCCTCTACTTGATGCCTTCTCTGCTATCTTCGCTGCCTATCTGTGCCTGCCTGCCTGCTTGCCCACACAACACACAAAATAAACAAACTCTTCCAAAAATCAAACTCACTTGGCATAGAGGCAAATGACAATGAAATGAATGAAACAAACAACTATGGGTCGGTTGGTCACCAAGGGTTCTTTGAATAAGCGGTTTGTAATTTTGCATTATCAATCAATCAATCAATAAAAATGCAATCAATGTTTATATATTATGTATAATATTTTAGTATAAGTGATGATATGAATGAATGACAATTTCTTTATTTAAAACACACAACTATAAACTTTTTAAACTGCTTTTTAAGTTGTTCATTATTGTTAATGTGTATAATTTTATTCATTCATATATTATTGGAATTGTTTCTCTATATATCATTTATGAATATTGGATATAGAATGCAAATCCAAATGGTAATCAACAACAACATCAACAACCACGCCAGCAAGGATGGAAACAACAACAGCAGCAGCAAGTAATACAACAAGATCAACAGCAACTTGTATATCAACAGCAACAGCATCAGCAGCAACAACAACTACAGCAGCACCAACCACAACAACAAAAACAACAACAACCACAACAACAACCACAACAACAACAACAACCACAACAGCAACCACAACAACAACAACAACAACAAGAGCAGCAGCCAGAACAAGATGTTGATGAACAGCAACCAAAATTCGATGAAAATCAACAGACATTGAGTGTTTCGGAAAATGCAAATGATTTATTAGAAGAGCAACAGCAAGATGAAACGGAAAGTGATAATCAAGATAATATTAATGTTGAGATAAAAATTATTAGCGATCAATTGAATGTTGATGGAAATAATTTTGAAAATGGCAAAGTGCCATTTAAAAAGATCTTTCAAACGCGTAAGAAATCTTCTGGTAAAATATATATAAATTATGCAATTATATAATTATGTCGCAGATAATAATAAATTTCTTGTTTTATAATCAGAACGCGCACGTGAAAAGAAAATCCGTCAGAATCGTCAATTACGCAAGGCAATATTACCAAAAAATGCATTGATGGCGCTCAATGAACTAAAGGGTGTCGTCATTAGCGATTTTAATATAAATAGCAATGTTGGTGGTGGCTTTACAGCTGTGGTTACTGTCAATGATAAACCATATGAAGGTCGTGGCTCCTCGAAAATGTCAGCCAAGAGTAGTGCCTGTGAGAAGGCATTACGTGATTTTATAATTGCAAAAATGGTTGCTAAAAATAGAAAGAAGTTTGCCCAGAACCTCAACCACACTACATCTGCTTCTGCTTCTGCTGTAGGTAGCGGTAATGGCTCTACTGCATCTACTACAACTTTGCCAGCAGTAGCGGCAGCAGAAGGAGGCGCAACACAAACAAGTGGTGGTGGTGATGGTGGTTGCGTTGGAACTGAACATATGGAAACTACTGATGATGGAACACTAGGCGAATATGATAATCCAGAGGATGAAGTGCCAATGATTAACTTGGCATCATTCGCTTTATTTAAATTGTTTAGCGAATGGGAAAAAGAAGGCTTTGTTGTGCCAGAGATGCATCCACAGCCACCACAGACCTCTGGTAGTGATAATGGTAGTGTAAATGGAGGCAGCGCTACACCTACACCCAAGGAATCGAAGAAGATACCAATACGCAGTGATTTGCCTCCTAACTGGGAGACTATGCATCCAGCCACTTTGCTATGTATGGTAAGTGTTCCATTAAATTATCATAGTTTTTTGTGCTATGCCATGAAACAGAATTGATGATCCCGTTTGCTAATAATAAATTTAATGTAATAGATGAGACCTGGTATTTCGTATGTTGATTGCGGTGTCATTGGTGAGAAACCAAATGTGTTGCAGCGCCTTGGTGTCACTGTTGATGAACAGGAATTCATGGCTCATGGCAGGTCTAAGAAGATTGCGCGCCGCAATGTGGCTGTTAATGTTTGCAATACCCTTTTCGGTACAAACTTTTTAGTTGATGATGTCTAAACCAAACCAAACGAGAAGATTAAATAATACAATATAATAATCTAATAGTAATCTAATAAATCTAATAAATGTATGGGAAGCATAGCATATAAAAGATAAAAAAAAAAAACATACTTGAGAAATAGAAACATAAAAGCAATAATAAAGACCTAATAAATGTCCCTTGACAATTTGAGCAGTGAGTGTAAAATTATGGACGCAAAAAGACAAATCTGAAGCAATTTTATATTATAAAAACACTAACCCAACAAAGATTGAATTATACCCAAGAAGCAAAAAAAAAAAAAAAAAAAAAAATTAAATTATTATACTACACATTTACAACATACACTTCAAGTATCTCAGCATACATATTTATACTTTATTTTATAGTCTCAGTGAAGTGAAATTAAAAAACGAAAAAGATCAACACTATTGTAATGTAATTTATTGTTATTAAATAAATTCTTAATAAAATGACAAAACTAAATAGACGACATATGCATTTCTTTTAAATTTTATTATTCTCTGTCTTTCTCTCTGTGTCTTATTATTGTTGGATTTGTTGAACGTCGTGATAGAGAGGTGGTCATTGTGAATGACAACTCTAAGATCAGCTGTTTTTCAATCATAAATAAAGTTGACATTCACACGAAAATTACACACACATAAATACACGAAATATTTTACGAAAATTTAATTGAATTTAAATAATACAATAAATAATGTCAAAAACAATTTTACGAGCTACAAAACTTCAATGGAGTATTTACCAGAGCCTGAATAAGTTGTCTGCAATGTAAGAAGAGCATAACAATTTATGTGAAAATGAAATGTGTAAAATTGATTACTGATATGAGTATTTACTTTTTTACTTCTTAGCGTCACCACACAACCGGCGATTAGAACTTTTACTAATATAGCACAGAATAATGGTTCGATGGGTAAATCCATTTCTAATTTATTACAACCACATCATCAATTGCTATCTCCATCCACATTTGATGGCACCACAACCAAGCGTACCATGTTTATTCAGACACAGGATACACCAAACCCGGATAGCTTAAAGTTCTTGCCAGGCATCGATGTACTTGGCAAAGGCAACACTTATGATTTTCCCAGCAGCACAGCTGCCTATTGCAGTCCTTTGGGTGAGTTGAACCGAGTATTTACCATATATTTCTATTGTTACATCATCGTAATTGTAATATTTGCCTAGCAAAACTACTCTTCCGAGTTGAGGGAGTGAGTGCAGTGTTCTTTGGTGCTGATTTCATAACAATTTCGAAGGAAGAGGGCGCCGAATGGAGTCTTATTAAACCAGAAGTGTTTGCTGTTATAATGGACTTTTTTGCAAGTGGTCTGCCCATTTTGAATAATGCCAAAGCAAATGCAGATACTGAAATATTCGATGATGATGACGAGACTGTCATGATGATCAAAGAGTTGCTTGATAGTCGCATACGCCCAACAGTCCAGGAAGATGGTGGTGATATTGTTTTCATGGGGTATGAAAATGGTGTGGTCAAATTGAAAATGCAAGGTTCCTGCTCCACATGCCCCAGCTCGATTGTAACGCTCAAGAATGGCGTGCAAAATATGTTGCAATTCTATATACCAGAAGTGGAGTCAGTCGAGCAAGTATTTGATGCAGTTGACAAGATTACTGACAAAGAGTTTGAGCGTTTCGAAAAGAATTTGCGACTTAAGAATGGAGACATTAATACTGCAGCTGAAACAGTAGCGGCAGAACAACAGAACAAAACAACCGATGCACACAAGCAACAAGGTTAAGTCCACATATGTGTTTGGATTGGTAGGATGGGGTGGGATGGGAAGTGTATGTGTCTAATACTAAAATAGTAGTCTCAATATAAAAAAATATATTTACTTCAATACTGTTAATTAAAGATGTTGTTATAAATATATATTTGTATGTATGTAGCTTATAAATATTGTTTCGCAAACTAAATTAATTAAATGTACTCGGCGGCATAAAATTGCATAAAAATTGAACAAAACAGCGAATTTTTTTTTCTTATACGAAAGTAATGTTAACGTCATAATATAACGTATGTCGTAAGGTCACACAACGTGAATGTAATGTAGCCAGAAGCTGTTTGTAATATTTTATGGATTTTGTGTGAATGGCAAATAATATGAAGAAGAACATTCGTCTGCTGGATAGATTTTCTTTTCTTGCGACAAAAGCGGAAAATATTTATAGATAAAAAAAAAAAATAAGAAAGCAAAAAGCGAGTGAATTTTTCAATCAGAAAACGATTAGCAATTATTGATATTAAAGCATTCCAAGTTCTTGAAGTCTTTGGATCAAAGACAGCTGTGAGCAAAAGTTTTGCTGAGCGAGGTGACTAAACACAACAAGTAGTAAGGTGAGGATAGGCGTCTTTAAAATTGTGTTCATCATTAATAGAACAAACTAATAAATAACAAAACAAAACACAACAAATTAAAGTAAAGATAAAGAAGGGAAAAAGTGGAGAACAGAGCATTCATACAAGAAGGCAGTCAGATACGCCACCACACGAAACAATGGTCAAATTATTTGCACTGAGCGTATTTTACAAAGGGACAGGCGAGGCACGTCTGCTGAAGTCCGCATTCGATTTGCAGTCATTCTCATTCTTTCAACGAAGTACTGTTAACGAGTTCATGACGTAAGTATCAATGACTATCATCTTATCTCAATTTTGATGAATATTCTTACTGACTTTCTCTTTTAACAATATTCATTTTTATCATTTGTGATGTGCAGTTTTGCATCGAAAACAATTGTGGAACGTACACAACCAGCAATGCGACAATCTGTCAAACAGGATGCATATATGTGCCACGTTTACGTGCGCGCTGACAATTTGTCTGGTGTCTTAATTGCAGATCATGAATACCCGCAGCGTGTGGCCCATACACTTATCACAAAAATCTTAGATGAATTTACTGCAAAAGTACCAGCTGAATTATGGCAAGATCCACAAGCATCGTTTAATTTCGATATGTTGCCCGCATTTCTAGCCAAATATCAAGATCCCAAAGAGGCTGATCCATTGACAAAAATGCAAAATGATTTAGATGAAACGAAAATCATATTAAAGAATACAATCGAAGCAGTTTTGGAGCGTGGCGAAAAACTTGATGACATGGTCATCAAATCTGAGAATCTATCAATGCAAAGCAAAGCATTCTATAAAACAGCGAAAAAGACAAATTCTTGTTGCAGTTTTGGTTAGGCACATCCTCAACGTCATCATCAGCAATCACTTATAATATCGTCAACAACAACAATTATAAGAAGAAGTAAGCAAGAGTGGCGGTAACAAAAAATTTTTTTAAGAAATTACTTGGTTTTCTATCTAAACAGATCAATTAATCAGCATGCTATCTAAATGTATCAAAGTCAATCTAAAATTCAAATATGAAACTAAAATCAAACTATAAATGAAATGCAACTAAATACAAATATGAATTTAAAATTTGCTGATTTCTGATGATGAATACAAGATGAGTACATTCTACTTAAATTTTTTTTTAGTATCATACTTGTACTTGTCTACTGCGAGCCAACGATCCTTCCTGCCAGCCTGTCTGCTGCCTATTTGCTGCCTGCCTAAATCACGTTCGCTTGTTCGCTCGTGCTGTTTCCAAACTCTCTGCTATATTCTGTGCTTAGATAGATCATTATTTCAAATCTTTTCTAAAATACAATAAATAAGTTCAATTCAAATGAGATCAGATCGGTTCAATTGAGTTCATTTGTTGTGTTGTTGTTTATCGATCTACAATCTACGTATTCTAGTTCTCTTCTCACCTCTCAATAAATTTTTGTATTTATACCAATATTTATATAATAATTACACATAATAGAATTGAATGAAAATTACTCGAGCATATTTCACTTTCATATGCGATGCCATGCCATGCCATGCTATGTTCTGTCTCTATGTGTATTGTACCATGTATGTTAGCTGCGGAATATCTAATTCCCAATGAAAGACCTAATCACTTTAAGTATTTATGGTATTTTCAACTATCTTCTGATTTGATGCAGCTCTGATAAATATTATCGTAATTATATTAATAATATTAAAATAATGTGTAATAATATTGTAGAAATATAAAATAGAATAGATAAATCAAAATGCATTGAAAACCGATTACACCGACAACAACCGAACTACAATATTAATAATATAAAATAATACATCATTTTTATAAAAACAACAAAAAACCAAAAAATAAAAAAAAAAAACGAACATTTTCTATATTGATTGTATTTTGATTGTATACAACTAGTATATACAATAATACCAATATGTACCAATATATGGTATATCGTATATATGTATACATATAGTACTATATACTTAATTGTATTTTGCTATTCTACTACATACGATTATTCTATATTGTACTTTACTACTATGATATGTGTGTCTGTGTGTATTCTACAATATTTAATGTACTATTATAAAAGAAAACATAAAAACTGAAGAAAAGAGTCTTTCATTAATTTAATATTCTTGTACATTACAATGTGTTCAGTATTCGGTAGCGATAGATCTGTTCACCGGATAACCAAATCAATAATTCTATCGTTACTGGACATCATTTGCTTTACGCCTCACCGGAATATTATTTGATTGCATCACATACCGCTGAGAGCAATTACATGTGCACATTCAATTTTCTCATATTTTCTGGTTGAAGCTGCATAAGCGAAAATCCTTTCTTGTGTGTTGAAGAAAATCGATTTTTTGGTGAATAAATAATATTGTAGAATGGGATAAATTTAGATATTCTGACAAAATTGTGTTTTTAAGAAAACTTCTGTGAAAAATTGCAAAAATTCAAATTCACCAATTCAACAATTTTCAAAAGCAAACGATTATTAAACTCCTTTTTTATAAGATTTTTTTTTCTGTACTTGGATCATTTTATATGTCTTCGATGATCTTAAATGCGAAAAAAAAAAAAAAAATAAATAAATAAAAATTTTAATTGTTTCTTTTTGTTTTGTTTTGGATTTTATTTAATATGGATTAATATGTTTTTCTTCTTTTTAAAGTTTTTACAAGTTTTTGTTGTTGTTGTTGTTTATTGTGTGTGCGTTCGTGTGTGTGTGTGTGTGTGTGTGTGCTTTTTTTTTTTTTTTTTTTTTACACCGGAAAGAAAACACCAAAAACCACCTCAGAAGGAAAACATTGTTTGTTTGCTTTCTCTTACACCCATCTCCTAGCCCACAAAAAAGGTCAG
>JBANCV010000679.1:0-28850 GCA_037040105.1 Amiota albilabris | reverse complement strand
TACTCACACAAAGATGGCGGCACCAGAAAATGCCCTGCCAGAAAAGTTCGGAAACTTTTAACACACACCTTGTACTTCGATCTAAGGTCTTTAATAAGTATCCACAGATCACTAAGTCCATAACTTTATACGTAGTAATATCATGTTTCTGTTTTTATATATTTTTATACCAAGTACTTGTAGTAAGTAAATGACATAAATCTTTATATGTCAAAAATGGTTGAGAACTTAAACCAACTTTAACAACACGCACATAATCCCAAGACAATGTTGGTTCATCATCATCATCAGTAGAACTAAAATGGCAAGAAATGGAATTGAATGGAATGGAATGGAAAGGAAAGGAATCGACTGTAGTGGAGTGGAGGAGCAAAGAGAATATTAAGCTTGTCTAATGATTAATGAAAGCGTTGAACGATCTCCCGAGTTGTACTACATAATAAATTATCAATTTCTCAAGTTAAATAAAATGAAGTGAATTCAACTTGAGACTTGAACAAGAGAGTGAGAGACCAAAATTCAACTCAACACATGATATCCAGAAGGATTGATTGCAGGCAAGCAAGCAAGCTAGCAAGCAAACAGGTCAGGCACACCAAAAAGAACAATGCAAGGAAAAAGTACATAAGACAATAATGTAAACGAGAATAAAACCTTTACGTATGTATGTATATATGTATAAGGGAGCATGAAAAGTAGCAGCAGTAACATTATGACCAACAAAAACACCTAAAAATGAAACTAAACTAAAGCTTCTTGAACTCTATGGATTGACCAAGATTGACTCACTAAGTATAAAGCAATGCTGATACCGAGACCCGAGACTGAGGCTGTGACTGTGACTGCGACTGCGACTGCGACTAAGACTGAACGAATGAATGTATGTATCTCAAAAGTAAAGCTAAAGCAATGACATTACCAAAAACGGTAAACGTCGCATGGTAAATGCGACATGCGACATTTTGTTGCATGTCAATGTGCCACAAAACATTAAACGGAGATGAACGAATGAACAGAGAGAATGACTGCGATTGAGCGACACAAACAAAAAGACAGACAGTCAAAAAGACAGACAATAAAGAGACATTGGAAACTGACGGATAGAGAGACAGTCAGTCAGTCAGTCAGTCAGTCAGTCTGTGAGTCAGTCCGTGAATCAGTCCGTGAGTCAGTTAGTCAGATAGATAGACGGTGGAACATTAAACAAACGCGAATACTGTGAAGGCTTTGATTGCTGCATGTCGAAACAGGAAGATGGACATTGAATGAACTTAGCCGTTTTTGTCTTCGTCGTGCCAAGGAGGAGAGACTAAGTATCTCACAGATATGTGTGCCTTAGCTTTAGCTTGGTTGAGGTCATTAAGGTAGTCTCATGCACATGAACAACAACATGATGCTGAAGATGATGATGATGATGATGATGAAGAAGAAGAAGACAAAACCAACAGCAAAAGTAGAAATACATTTTTAATGCCGCAATCATTGTAATTCATTTATTAAGGACGAACGACGTAGTTGGCAGGCAGCAGACTTTGGACAGCAGACAGCAGATAGAAATTGAGGAATCCAAAACCAAGCTAAGCTAATGCTAAAGAATATTGCATTAGTGCAAATCTTTTACGTTATTTAGTTGAAGTTGTTAATAATGAGAATGATGTTGATGTTGATGTTGATGATGATGATGACGATGATGATGATAATGAAAACCATAACCATAATAAAGAGAGTAATGGCACTGATGATGATATAATGATAATCATATATTTTAGATGATGTCCCCAGCAGTATACATTACTTTGCCTGCATTCCAAAGAGGCACAATTAAAATTAAGAAATTTCACCAGACAAGGATACATTTTGCAAACGTTACTTCTAAGTAAATAGATAGTATAGTTTTTAATTCTATAGTTATACTACTGGAACAGTATTATTTTTCTAGACTTTTTCCCCATTGCTCGTTAATATTATAGATCAATAAAATAGATACTTATTGAGATTGGATTTTATTGCTCATCTAGATTTTTGTAGATGAAAAGACTTAAAGAATAACATATACAAACTTACCGTCTTCGGTATTATTTCAGATTGCTTGTTTGAAAATTCAATGATATGCTTTTAGATCACAATTGTAAACAATGAAATTAACATATAATAGTGCTAATATCTATAATAACCAATACTTTTTCACGTAATGACCAACACTAAATGCGTTCTTTACAACACTAATATTTTTGTGATGTCAAAAACCAAATAACGGTCGAAATGCTTCTACCTTGTTTTCTTGTATCATGCTATCGAATATAAAAGTCAATAAATACTACAACAAACTAAAGGGCTAAAAACTTATAAAGATCAGATCAAATCAGTTCAAATCAGATCTCACTGTCTCTCATACTAAATACTATCCTTCTTAATGCATTTTGTGTAACATAACAAAATGTTTTATTCTTGTATAAAGTGTATGGAAGAGTGCAACTCCAATAAGTTCATATAAGAATCATGTTGCAACAAAAAACCATAAACAACTTTGAACAAGAAAGATGACAACAGAAGCACCAGGAACAAGAACGCATAAACGTAAGAATAGTTGAAGAAAAATTTAATATATGCCGACATTTAAGAACAAGACAAACTTTAAAAGATATTTATTTTTAATTTGGTTGGTTGGTTGGTTGGGCCCATCAGTCGATTTGTTCATTGGTCTTTTCTGGTTCTACTAGTCATACATACATGGCGCTAAGCTATGTTGAGTTAAGTTAAGTTTAGTTTGGTTTCAGTTGATATGCGAGCATTTAAGTTTTTGCCACATTATGATGCCGATACTGGTGCTGATGATGATAATAATGATGACGATCACGACTAGTTGGACTGCATCCGCATGTACATCGACAATGAGACAAGACGAAATACGCTCTAGTAGCTTGGCAATCATTTGTTCGAAGGACAGATCGATAGATGTGCCATGGAAGGAAAGGACGACCGACAATTGTAGACGGTAGTGAGAGTGCGTTGAATTCGAAACCGGTAATAAAGTTGGTTGCACTGGTGCCACTGTTGTTCTTACGCATCTATCTCTCTCTCTCTCTCTCTGTCTCTCTCCAGTTACTGCAACTCAAATTGATGTAGATGCTTGTTTTGCGTTGCCTTCCCTGTCTGCCCGCCTGCCCGCCTGCCCGCCTGCCTTTCGTTTCAAGTCCCATCTCGTCTCGTCTGTTGAAGGTGACTTGCATGAAGACTTAATGTCATTTAGTTACGTTTATTACATCGGGACATTGGGACATTAAACAACTACTTAAATGTGGTATTTATGAAAATGAACAAGCACAAGATATGCGCGCATAGATACGAGTATCAAACAAGCTACCATAACAGGATGGAAAGCTAAAGACCGAAAGACGGATGGGACAAACACTAAACAAGAGGAAAAAACCGAAAGCTAAAGCTAGAACATGAGATGAGAAGATGAGTGGAGCAGGATAACATGCATCATCAAGTGGAGAAGCTAAAAAGAAGAGATGCAAGGAATCACTTGATGATGAACATGATGACGATGATGATGATGGTGATGATGATGATGGGTTTGGCATAGAGAAGAACAACGGTCATAACTTGTTAAGAACGGAGGGAGAATGACGTTGCGGATACACTTAAATTGAAGATGCTGTGGGTAGCAGGCACAAAAGAATCGAAAAGATGATGCTAAGGAGAAGGACGTGGCAAAGATAACGATGATGACGATGGCGACGACGCTCAACAAATTACGTATACGCATTAATGTTGTTGTTCGTGTTCAAATTGTTCATTTTCTTGTTGTTCTTGCTGCAGTTGCTGTTGATGATGAACACGAAACTAAAACAAGATAAAAGTTGAGTGCAGCATAAGTGAAGGAAGCAGGACTAAAGAAACAACACCAAAAAAAAAAAAAAAAACCCCGAAACCAAAGAGCTGCTGACAAGAAAAATAAAATAAAATAATATGAAATAAAAGCATATAAAAGCATAGTAGAAAATAAGAAAAGCGTTAAGATTTTAAACTAAATTAAGGCAAGCGAACAACAACAAGAAGGTGACATTGCAAGATAAAGTAATGAATGCCGCATCGCATTGCGTCGCATTGCATCGTGCCGAAACAACATCGCAACGTAATGACGCTGACAACGTGAACAACGTGAGTGCGAAAAAGAATAGTGATGAAGACGACGACAAAAGCATTTAGCAATCAACATGGCTAAGAACAAATGGTGTGCATGGATGGCATGTGGAATGGAGGGATGGACGGATGGATAGGGAAGAGGTGAAAACAATATTATTCCTCCTCCTTACATTACATGACATTAAGGCGTTACCTTGTGAAATGAGGCAAGACAAAGTGAGATGAGCGAGCATTCAACTGAGTTGCCGTGGCCGTCGCAGTCGCCATCATTGTCGAGACACCAAATGAAATGTGTGGTGGTGACTAGGAAGTGTAGACTGAGACTGCGTTTAGGATTGGGTATGGGATTGAGACTGAGACTGAACTGGCATGGAATGGACTGAACTGACTTGACTATTGTTACAAAGTTGAAGGTTCCTCCTGTTGCGTCGTAGTCTTCTCTTAAAATGCTATGCATGGAATACGCCAATTTAAATTATATCCCAAAGGACTGAATGTTTGACAGCACAACACAACTCTCTCGCACCTCTCTCTCTCTCTCGCACCTCTCTCTCTGTATCTATCTATCTCTGTATATTATTACCTGTAGACGACAGCGCCAATAACTAAGGACAAGTGAACATGCGTATATATACATATATTCCAGTAGGACATTATGATGGCAACCAAGCGAAGCGATCCAAAAAGGACACCAAACGTCCGATATCCAATGTTCATCGCTTACAATTGCTTTGACTTAAAGAGGCCAGTAGACGTACTATATAATATTATGGGCAAATATAAATATATTGCATGGATATATTGCATACTGTTAATCGTTTATAAATTAGATTAGATGAATGATTATACCTATAATAAATTGTTAAAAGCGGGCATATTCTTTTCAAATTAAAGCTTTTTACAGTTCAAATCATAATTCACTTTACATTTCACAAAGTTGAGTAACTATTTCAAATGTCTCATTGCTAAGATTGTTCAATATTATTGTATACACATTTGTAATATAAGTATTAAGAATCTTGAAAATGAACATTTTCTTCTCATCCAATTTTGTCATTTCTAATATATATTGCACAATTTTTTAAGCTCATATACAATATCATGATCATTTTTTATTGTTTTAATCCAAACATTGTGCAATATATGTACATACAATAGTATAGATATTCCAAGTCTAAGAGCTGCTTAAAGTTGCAGTTGCATTTGATTCTTTTCAATTTGATTCCCTTGTTTAATGCAGTTGTTGTTCACTTGTTAAAGGAGATTTATGGCAAAATAACTTGTTGGAATTTATGAAGCTTACACAGATACACATCAATACATATGTACGTTCATATATATATGTATGCCTGTATGTCTGTATTTATGTATATGAAAACATACACATGAGACTGTCGCGCCAATATAATCAAGTAACTAAGTAATGGTGATGGTGATGGTGATGGTGATGGTGATGATGATGGTGATGATGATGGTGATGATGATTGTGGTGGCATCATCGAATGCATTTTTATCGAACTAACTAAACAGAACAGAAAATTAAAGCAAAAAGAAAACTAAATGGGTCGTTAAGTTATTGAAACAAGAAATTCAAAAGACTGTCAAGCTCAAGTTTTGTAACACATGCATGAAATACACAAATTTATCCATCCTATTGGTGATGAACTGCAATTGGCCGACTCCATATGCAGACTTACATCTCCAAACCATCACATTAGCACCTCCATGTTTAACTGTTAGTATAAAATTCATTTCCTTATCACTACTTTTTGAGGTCAAACCGGTTCAAACACATTGAATTTCGAGTGCATTTTGCCAATCATCTTTCCAATTACTTGAAAAGATCTCCTTTCTAAATACATTGCAATGATCAAATCACTTCAATGATGCCACTGGGTTAAAACAGAATATTGAAAAATCTATATCATGCGATAACTGACATGTGTACTAAAATTTAATTGACTGTTCAGCTGGTTTGGATGGACTATGTCCAATGGAAGCAAAATAATGATACATTTTCTTCAATCATCTCGTGGAGATTATACTGATCTTGTAGTCTCTCAAAAAGTATCAAACTGCTCATTTTGTTCGTCATCAAGCTTATACGAATAATTATTTGATTGTGTGAACGATTCTTAATATCACATTCAAATAATTTTCTATCTTATTTAACATTATAAGTATAAATTTCATGAACGTTGTGAACTTTTTGAAGTGGGGCTCCATTGGAATCGTTACGTTTTCTCGACTCTGTATCTCATGAACCGCATTGGATAGACACTTCAAATTTTCACAGAGTGTGTATATCTATTGCCATATTCAGAAGAAATATTAATAACATTTTTAGAAAACCCACCGGAAAAGTCATAAGAACAACATATGTGTTGTACAAAAACAAGTGAATGTAGAAAAAAAATAGAACGAGAAGCACACAGAAGCTCGTAATTGATCTAATTTTTGGGCAAAAGGGGACAAACCTAGACTGGATAGAATATTTTGTTTGCAAATGTTGTATTTTTGTATTTGTTTTGAAATGATCTCTCTCTGTCTCTCTCACACACACTCTCTCTTTCTCTGTCTGTTTTTAAAGGTTTCACGTCTATCACGTGTACGATGGCATACTTGGAATTTATCAGTGCAAATCAAACCAATGTGTATTTAATTATATCTATTTATATCTAATATCACAGTGGACAAAATCTTCGTAAACGTAACGAGAGTTTTGCGGACAAAACAATGTTTAACGTAACCGTAACTGAAAACGATACGAGAATGAATCTTATGATTCCCAGATTGTGGCAGCAAAAGTTTTATTTACAACACTAGCAAAAGATGTCATGAGCGAACATCCTTAGGAACGTTTTGTGATATTTTTTGTTGTCTTTCTTGGCTTTTTTCTTCTATTTGTCATATTTATGCTCGCAAAATTATCGTTTGTGAACAAGCTTGCGAACATTGAGCGAGAATGTTCAAGTAACGCTATTTATTTGTTTAAATACTATAATCAAAGATAAGAAAATATCTATAATTTCATCAATTTTTGTAATTATATTAATAACATTTCTCTTTTTTTTTTTTTGTTTTTTTCTTTCTTTTGCAGGTAAATAATAAAAAGAAAATACATAAATACAATTAACAATATGGTAAAAGTAAAATTCATTGAAATTCAAACAGACAACAGTATCAATATACATGTATCTACAATATTTACAAGTAAGTGAAACTATATTTGACTTGAATTTCTTTAGATTTTCACATATTTACCAAGTTGAATATTCTTAAAAATAAACAAATAAATCAATGGAGACAATAAAATATTGTAACAAACAATAAAACATTATTTACTACTTAATTTATTACTTCAATATATGTATCATGCATAACAACAAGCAAAGACAAATTACTAAGGGGATCAAAGGAAAGTAAAGTAAAGCAATGAAACAAAACAAAAATCAATAAGATGAACAGAAAAACCAACTTGTGAAAAATCATTTCATTAAAAATGTGGCAGAGAAGAAGAACAAATAAGAAAAACAATATAAGTTTAATTGAAAACATCTTTAAGGAATCAAAGAAATCAAAAGTATTTCAATATATTTTCGATGTTTTTATTCAATTAAACAATTTAGTTTGTTTTGTTTTAATTATTTAAAAATTAATAAAAAAAAAAAAAAAAATATTATATTAATACAGATCAAAATAAAACAAATAATTTCCTCAAGCAGATCCCTATGTATGTAGTGTAGTGTTGCGGACAACCCATGGGGCTTCCGTGATTTATCTAAAAGCCTTTTTTGAACTTTTCTTATGGTGTATGCAGCTGTCTTGTCCCAAGTCAGACAAGAAGCACATTAATTTCTGTAGTTTTGCGTAGCATTATGCTATGAATGATTATATATGTGCACGTCAGGTGAGGCATTTGTCTAGGATTAGACCGACGTACCGGACATGGTCCAACTTAGGAATGAATCCTGAGCAGGATTCAATGATTGGATAAATGCCGGTCCTCATTGTGAAATCAAAATAAGAAGATTTACTTGAGTTGATGGCAATATTCAAACTGCAGGTAATTGCTGATCATCTCTGCAGCTTCTGTGTGTAAACCAGTGTTGCACAAAACGCAATTCTCATCTACATATGTTGCCACCAAGGCATTAGGATCATTAAAGATGACCATGTTTACAGTGAACAGTGTGTAATGGTGCCAGTACTCTGTCTTGTGACAAACCAGCAGTGACCTGTCGCTTTGAGGAACATTCATAACTATCACGTAGAAGAAGCTAACTTTTAAGTAACAAACATTCTTTTCCTGCAAGTATAATTTTGATTCTGTGATGACTGTCCATACCCTGTTAAAGGCTTGCTTAGCATCCAAGAGGACACAGGAGCAATATTGCATATTCTCAAACGCAGTAAGAATGTGCTCGATGCAGTTGCTGTGGCATGCAATGCTGTGTTTTAAAACCAAATTAATGATTCGGTTTGCTCTTCTTAATGCATTCTACGCCCAATAATCTACATAAAAAAAATTCTTTCGAATATCTTGAGGAATGTCGGAGGCAGATTTATTAGTTTGTATGATTCGAGAAGGATCTCCAACTTGCCCAATTCAATCAATTTTGTCATGACCAGGATACTTCTGGGATTTTAGATTTTTAATTTGGTGGTGAGAAACGATTCTCCAATTCTTCTGGAACGGCTCCTTTGTGTACCAAGCATGAAAAGCATCTATTGTGGAGCGAGTCTAAGTGACTGTTGCTTTCCACATTTTGTGGCTCTATAAAGAATAAATTTTAAAACAGGCGCAGGGAGTCTCCAACATCTCTTTGAGTTCATTGACTGGAGCTCTCCATGTGGTTTCATCTTACACTGTACTTTTCCTTATATAGTCTATGCTTACAAAGACTATGCTTTTAACATACTAGTCGCGATACTTCATGTATTATGGGTTGCCTTGTGACTGTTAAGAAAGAAATAATCTACTAAGTTATATAAATAAGGAAGTGTAGTCAAGACTGGAATCGGGCTATATTGGCATATCCAGGATGCAGCTTAGATGTCACATTTTATATATTGGGTAATATACACATCTTTACGATCAATGGTAATGGGTCTTTTATACGGTCAGTTCATTCTCAGTCTATGTTATCGGTTCATTAATCGAAATGGATTGACAAAGAAGCTGGGCCATCAGTTCACTTTACTGTCATCGGTTCGGATTTCGAATCGATAATGGACTGACACTGAAGTGACCGTGTAAAAGGGCCTTAAATGATGCTGAAATGTACATAGATATGTACATCAGACGTTCACATCACAAAAACATAATTTTTATTAGTTGTCAAACTACTTCAAATATTTTGTAACAAAGCTACATTTTCTTTTAAGGTTCTATTCATTATCAGATTAATTTTCTATTCGTTTCAAAATTCTTATAACGCTCTGTGTAATTTTCCCGAAATATTTTTTCGAAGTATTTGTTTTGTGAATTTCGTGGTCGTTTTTTGATTGTCTTGTGTTTTTAATGGATTCAACTGATTTTAAAGACCTTCTAAAAACATCGCAATATTGCTATGATTTCCCAACAATTTGTTGGGCTTTGGTCGGTACTCACGAGTTGGGTGTTGAAGTAGCGGAGAGAACATCGCTATTAATTGTTATGGGGATTCTTATTTGTTGTGGACTGGCGTATGTTTTATTCAAGTTGTTGAAAAGACTATTTCCAAATTTTGCAAATGTAAGTTTTTAATTTCGCTATCAGTATTCTGTTATTCCATCTTTGCATATTGCTTCCATAGGAGCCACAAACATATCTCTTTAGCAAATCTACTTTATATATTTTTTTTTTTTACTAATCAATATCCTTTCGTACAAAAATCCGTTTTTATAGCGTGTAACTCCAAGTTTTTTGCGGTCAGAAGCTCCGGAAATGGGCATTAATAGGAGTTCTAGTCTGCAACGACTGCTTAACAGCATTGATCGTGTTTTACATAGAGCGGCAAATGCAGTTAGGAGCAATGAATGTATTGCAAATGGACTAGGAAATAATGATGATGTTCCAATAGTTGGCGATAATAGCGCACCGAATGCAGAAGTAAAAAGCCCTCGGAATATAGGAGATGGTATAAATGTAGCTGAAGACCTTGAATTTAGCTCGGAATCAAACCACGAAATGTCTGCAGATAATACAACTGAAAATATTGATATTCCATTAGAGCTCGCCGTAAATATCGGGGATGGTTTCAATGTAGATCCAGAAATGGCAGGAAATGACGACAATATTAATCAAGTTAAGCTGCAAGTGGCACCAGGATCTCCTAAGGCTGGCTCCACTAAAGGTCCAAAAACCAAGGAAGAACCTCTTCGAAAAGTTGCTACAAATCTACGTAACAAGAGCCCTTGCACAAATAAACGTCAAACCCCTTCCCCAAAATCTAATGCTCCAGAAAAAGAGTCCAACGTCCGCAACTGGAAATACTAAAAACTTCGTCTGAAGTCTTTAGTATTAACCACCACTTAAACATTAAATATACCGACATGAAAAATCTCTTCTTAATACTAACCGGCATCTATAACTCTCGTCAATTTCCTCGCTACTTATAACAACTTCTTACAAGAAATTTTATTTTTTAATAACCGTGACTCAAAATGGCAAATACTATAATTGGATGTACTACTCTTACGACTACGTACGACTTTACCATTCTTTTCGAAAACTTGACAATCCAACAATAATAAAATTCTACATATTATTAACTTTCACACTTTTACTTGCCACACGGTACTGAGGTTGGCAAATCATGCATATGTGCGTTCAACTTTCCAAGGAAATTTTTGCGAAGAATACGTAAATTTAAATGTCTTCCCTTTCTTCCTTGACGGACGTACACGTGCAATGTGCTACTGAGGTCCGCTAAAGCAAACTTTCAACAAAACCAATTTGAATACATTATACATTATCCCATTTGTTAAATGAATGCATCAAGACAACGAATTATTGTAAACAAACAAATTTTCTCAATAAAGTAACACAAAACAGAAAAGATCTAAACTAAACTGATTTAAACTGAACTATGCAACCATTTAGTATTAAAAAATTTTGTGCTTGTTAAATTGTCAACTGTCACAGTTGTTTTTGCCACCTATTATACATAGATATATGTATATATATACTTATGTATTTATGTATAGTTAGTCATTTGACTTTGTTTCTGTTTTTTTATGTTATTCACACTATGGTAACACTATGTCCATCCAATCTGTCTGGGGTCTGAGTTGTTTGTATTTCTGTTTGTCTCCCATTCTGGCAACCATCAAAAAAATGCTGCAATTTGTTTTTTTTTTCTAGTTTGACACTTTTTCGTTGCAGGTGCAAGTGAATGTCAAAATTGTTGCATTACCATTTCAAAATTCATCCCTTTCATTCACCAGTTGTCATATGGCTTCAGTGTTTCTTAAGTTTTTCTCGGTATACAATTGAGAAAATTTTGTCACAAAGCATTAAACTTGTGGGATTTTATAATATAATTATGCATTTCTGCATCATGTAGAATTTTAACTAGTTTAAGAAACCCTGCTTCGGTTGTTTGTCATTTTATGTTGTTGTATTTCAAAGAAATGCCTTTCTGTAAAGTTGTCATAGTAGTGAGGAGAAAATGAATGATTAAAATGAATGAAAGGCTGCCTGGCTGGCTGATGGGTAAAGAGAAATGATTAATAATAAATTATTAAATAATTAGACAAGTACAAAATGACAAACAAATTAAGTATAATAAACATTTTCAACACTCGCCATCATTAAATGTGTGTGAGTTGTGTTGTGTTGTGTTGTGTTGTGTTGTGTTGCAAGGGAAATTGTGGGCGACCCTTCTTACTTAATTTAGTTTTACTCTTGTCATTTTTACATTATATATTTATGCACATACACATGCATATATACCTTACATTTTGTTCTTGTTGTCAGTGCTAGCATGTGCAAAAATGTCACTCATCGTTGGTTTTCATCTTTTTCACTAAACACCAACTCAGCCATCTCAGGCATTCTGGGCAACCGAGCAAACTTAGCCATCCCAACCATATCAGACACCATCTATGCAGATATTCGACCGAGCAACTGACTACTTGCCCTGTGCTGGGCCTGTTCATTTCTTTATCGTTGGCATTCATTGTCATGGAATGACATTTTCAGCTTTTCTTTTTTTGTTTCTCTTAACTTTCCTCACTAACTTGTTCTTTTTTTTTTTTTTTGTTTTGTTTGCCTTTTCTACTGTAGTTTTTTTTTTTTTTTTTTGTATTTATATGTATGTATTTATATGTATTTCTTGTTGCTTCCCATTGCTCGTCGCATGATGTAGCACCTCTAGATCTTAAATTCATCAAGTGAACTTTGTTTGTTCATTGCTCGCCTTTCGCCTCTTTAGGTCTTTCTATCCATTTGTCTATCCGTTTGTCTGTCCCTCTGCCTGTCTTTGTGACAGTCTATCTGTCTATTTGTCTGTCAGTTTGTCTGTTTGCTGTCCAAAGTGACTTGCGACGTGTATTCGTTCATGTGTCGCAACTTTTAATGAGTAAAGAAATTAAGAAACCAACCAACAACTTGCAACAATAAAAACCACAACATTTTATATTTTATATTGTAAAATAAAAGATTTTTATCGCAAACTTTTCTCATTTTCTTTACACAATTTATTATTTTATTACACCCTACATGGGTATTTATATAGTACTAAATCTAACAGATTATGTACAATATACATATGTAATGTTTGTTTCTAATGCATTTATATCTCAGATTGCCTTCAATAGGACATGTGTTAGATGCATTACTATACATTATAAATATTATTATTTTATTTTAACACATTTAACCTAATATATGTTTAATGGTAGGTAATCTACAAGTTTAGCAAGCACTAGGGCCTTCGATTCGTGAATGTATAAATAAGAAATATTAACAATATTAGTTATATAATTTCAACTAACAATTGTTTTGTTTGAATTTATGCAATGTTCTCTGAAAACTTCGTTTAAAATAAATAAGATACAAAGAATATTTTTTACTTATTGAATGCAATGTTTTTTTTTTCCGTGGCGGAGTCGTTGCCGTCTTCGTGATGAATATGACAAATTAATGTTGCATTTTGCATTGCGTTGGCGTTGGCGTTAATGTCACTACATCATATCCACATCGTTCCACGCACTTCTGATTTCCACAATTTTTACTATTTTTTTTTTATTTTTTTTTAATTTTTGATTTTAGCGTCAAAAGAAGACACGCTCTTTTGTGGCTTCTGAAACCTTCCCATGCTTCGGCTTCAATAGTTTAAATGTATGAAATCGTGTAGAACAAGTTACACAGATTTTTTCAAAAAGGCCTCAACAGTCGAGAGTTGATATACTTTCGATTTTGTAGAATAAACAAAGAACTATTTTGCGAAACGAAAACTCATATTCTCGGAGTGATTTGGTGTGGTGGTAAATAGCAAATACCTATTCCTTTAGAAGGTCAAACAATGATTTCATGTTATTTCATGTTACAAATTTGCAAATACTTAAACAATTTCAGTTTTCACTTTAATGCAGCCTTGGAAGTCGTTGTGTTAGAAGCGAGCTATTTAGTAGTTGCACCTTTAGACCGGATAGGAAGATTGTATGTGTATGTACCTTTCCAGCGAGGATTCGATCTGTAATTGTTGTAAAGATTAATTGGTTGAGTTCTAAATTAATTTTAAGAAATTATCGATTCACTTACCAATGACAGAGGTATTGTTATGTGTAGAGATGTTAATCCAACAAAAAACAGAAAAATTGGAGAAACCAGAAAGAAGGGTATCGTTTTTTGTATGAGTGCTACACGATCCAGTAATCCTAGGATCTTGAAATTCACATGGTTGATGACTATGAATCAGAGACATACTTTTTCCAAATTTCAGTTTAATAGCGCAAAAACCAAAAAAGTTTTTCTAATAAGAATATAAATTTAAAAGCGGCTTTGTATGGGAGGTACCCACCCTAGTGGTCCAATTCGGCTGATTCCGACAAGTGTGCTACGTATGGTAAAAATAAAGCTTCGTGCAAATTTTCAGCTCTCTAGCTCAAAAACTGAGAAACTAGTTTGCATATATACAGACGGACAGGCAGACGGACATGGCTAGATCAATTCGCCTCGTCACACTGATCAAGAATATATATAGTGTATGTGGTCTACGATGTCTCTTTCTATGCATTAACGTACAAATTTCATGAGAAATTTATAATACTATTCACTACGTTAAGAGTATAAAAAGTAACTAAAATAGTAGATTATAATAATGCCTAGAAAGGTCGATTCCCAAAACCTTAGCAATGTGTGTTTTTTGAATGTGCTCCGGATTCACTTGCAAGGGATTCTTTAGCTGCCTAGGTCGCGATACCTTCATGCAGTTGTATTATATTAAATTGTATTAATAATGGAATTTCAATTCAATTAAGATATGAGTATTTTGTTGGCTGAGTGGATAACTGACATGATGATTTTAAGGCTACTCTGTATCTCAAAGTCTTTGCTGCACTTGCACTCTATCTACGCAGTGAACCAAAACTGTCATCACCACCAGCATCATCATCGTTTCCTCTTCATGTGTGGATACAAGTAATACTTACTTTCTTCTTTTCTCGTTTGCGAGAGTTTTGCTGATGTTTTGCGGACAAAACTATTGCGCCCGGATCCGATAATGATCCGAGTATGAATCATCTGTCGTTTAGTTTGTGGCAGCATAAGTGAACTTCATTTCAGTCACAATACATATCGAAGTTCATTAAAAATTCTGCAATACAAGATATGTTAATAACATACAAAAACATGAATGATACTTAAAGTATAAGTTGGTGCAATTGCTACTCACTAATTTTGCGTAAGAGGCTAAGGATTTCTGCAAATGTAACACGAGTATTAATGATGGTAATGTGACAATGTTTTACAGTACAATATTATAAGCAACATTAATTATAATAAATACTTACGTTTTGTTTGGGTAACATCCAAATAATTTGTAGTTATAATTTTTCATTTTGATCCATTTTTTTTCCCCGTCACAGAACTTGCACTTTGTAATCTTGAAATGCAATAGCAGCAGTGACGGTTTTAGTGCCTTTTGCCTTCAATTTCTTATATGTCAGTTTTATGCTCGCAAAATTATCGTTTGTGAGCTTGTTGGCGCGAGCATTAAGCGAGTGTTCAAGCAATATCCGTATTTTCGACCGCATAACACTCATTTCTGAGCCAGTTTGCAATAGTTTTGGCGGACGTCCGCTTAACACACGCTGCTTGTTTCACTGGGTACTTATTATTAGTGTGTAAACTTGTATGTGAGTGCATAGACACCTCGTGTAGCACGGTTAACAATACATATGTATAACAATAAGCCCCTTTGGCTTACACATTTAATAAACAACAAGAATGGATCTGTAAAGAGAAGGAAAGAGATGATAGAAGAAATAGAGGTGTGGAAGGAAGGAAATGGGAAAATAAGTCACATTGAAAGTTAAAAAATCGCATAAAGGTCGCACAAAATTCACAAAAGAAAAACAGATGCACAAAAGAAATGTGTACAAAATAGAAGCACAAAAAAAAAAAAAAAAATAGAAAGAAAAGAAAAGGAAAGAAAAAGGATTTCAGAAATCCAATAAAAATGAAATCTTCGATAGAAAAAAGTACAATAAGTATTATCCACACATGAAGAGGAAAGGATGATGGTGTTGGTGGTGGTGATGATGATGTTGATTTTGAAGAATGAAAAAGTGAATGAGAAAAGAAAAAGCAAAATGTTGCAAAGAAAAGTGAAGAGAGTGAAATTAGATTTCTACAGAAGAGATAAAATTCAATTTCAGAAAAAAATTCAAAAGCAATCAAAGGAACCTGAGTTCTTTTATCTATCTATCACCTACCTACCTCTCTATCTATCTATCTATCTATCTATCTATCTATCTTTCTATCTATTTGTCTGTCAGTCCATCAAATCTATCTGATTATCTATCTATGTATCTATGCTTTTGTTTAAAGTTTTTTGCCATTTATTCTATGTGTTATTAATAATATGTAATATATTTCTATATTTCTATATTTTTATGTTTGTTTGTTTTTCAAATGTATGCTGTGCACAATATAGATTATTATTATCCTCGACCAACATTCCTACTCACTCTTTGACTGGCATAAAATATCATTATTTTGTTAAAAAAATGCAATTGTTTGTTAGAATGAATGCCGCAGCAACATGCAAGGATATCTCACATTTCAGTCTAAGTATTTCATTTTTATTATTTACAAGAATACAAAAAGATACAATCGAAAGGACATGCATATATCTTGGTCTTAAAGTCAATTGTAGTTGTGTCGCATACACACATATATGTAAGTTTTATTATGCTTCTGTCCATTGACTACTGACCATTGACCATTTTTCTGTTGCAGTAGCTAAAGGACAAAAGGACATTCAAACATGTTACTTATGTTACTAGAGGTGTCCTTATTTAAAATTAATTAACGATTTTCTTTGAGAATACAACAATTTTTTTATTTTTTTTTTTTTATGTCTTTTTATCCTTTGACCATATGTATATTGAATATTCTGTTTGTGCTTTTAATATTTTTATAACTGTTCGAATTTTTAATTTCCTTTGAATACAGTGGATCCGAAATACCAACAACTGGTCTGAAACAATTTGGAAACATTATAAATCACTCCATTTTCGATTAACATTTTGCTCCTTTCGCTATGGACTGTTTAAATGGCATATCTATTGCCATACGGAAGGCTTCTTCCAAAATATGATGAGTAATATTTCAACTTGAAATTGCGAAGATCTATACTTCCCGAAATACTCACCAGATTATTTGTTCCATGTACACAACTATATTTCCCAATTATATTGTATTAATCATTATTTGTTCCTTTTGTTCATCTTTCGTTAAAATTTCCCTGTTGCTCGAGAACTGCAGATACTTTATTTCGACGGTTACAATAAATGACATTTCAGTTGCTTTATACAGAGCTTGAGTTCACATTTGTCCAAGTTTCAATGCAAGTTTGTGAAGCTACAATAAAGTGTCATGCACTTAATTTTGTTAAGCTTCTGTCTTTATTCGCAGTTTCAATTTATTGAATCACATTAAACCACACATGATTCATAAATTAATCTGCTAAAATCATTTTGTAATCAGTTTTAACTTAAATGTGCGAACGAAGAATAATAATAATGTCAAAATTTCATCTGAAAGCTGTCAAGTTTTTGAGTACTCAAACCATTTGACTTAACACACTACACCACATCATATCTATCTCTAGCACACTCATACCTTAACACTATTATCTTAAATAATTTCATGCAACTCTTGAGATCACTTAAAATCATAATCATCATCATCATCATCATCATCATCATCATCATCAAAGTCAACAAAAAACGCTTTTGTCCAATTGAACAGCAGCAGCGGTTTCATTATTCAATGACTTAAGGCCTCACATACAATAATTCAAACTGATCGTCGTCATCATCATCATCATCATCATCATCATCATCATCATCATAAGTATCTTAATGGATTTTACAAAGCTTGGACAAATTACAAGAAAAACTACTACAGCAAAAATGTTTTGTTTAACATGATTTGCATAAAATTATCATCATCATCGTAGTCAACATTTGCTTTTGTATTAAACAGTACAACAACAACAACAATAACAATTGAATCACTTGAAACTCTTTTGTATCTAGAGACACAATAAAACAGACATCAATTTGTGTAAAACTATTCAAGTTTTTGGTTTAACAGTTTCAGACAAGTATGACGCAATTTTCTCTATATTTGCTAATCTTTCAGGGCATGCAAATGTTGAAAAATGCATGGGAATGGAATGCAAATTCTAGAATGGAAAAGAAAAAAATACAATTTGATAATCATCATGTATGAATATCTAAAATAAACAATTTAGAAAGAGTCATGCATGCATACAGAGCACATATTTAGTAGTTTTCAATTCAACAAGGATATAATTAATCACTTTATTATTATCATTATTTCTCTACCATTAAATCAATTAATTTTCAAAGAAACTTTTTATTAAAATCATATACAACTCAATATGTATATTCTTAATTTCAAATTGATATGATTTTTCCTTCTAATACCAACCTGATGGGATGTGTTTGATATCCTTTCTGGGTTCATTTACCGATCCATACTATTCAATACTATTCTTAACGAATATCAGATGTGTACTGGATTTGCAACATCATACCATGTTCATGAAGGAAAATTTAAAACCATTTTGGTGGAAAACCAAATTATAATATATTAAAAAATATTTATTGCCAAGAGTTTTCGGTTTGGACCAATGAAAACTATAATTGTCTCACTGTACACAGATCCCTGGTATCAAGAAATGTGTTAAATCCAATAAAACAATAAATTTATGATAAGAATCCATTAATAGCACATTGTGTGTGTGATTACACAAAAATAACTTATTAAGTATATCGTATTTTTAGATTTTCAGAAATTGGACCAGAATCTGGATATAGAAATCTATTCAAGCTTTATAATATGTTATTTAGTAAGTTCTACAAATGATGAAAAGTCTTAAAAAATAGTATATTACATGATGTAAGATACACAAACGCGTTTCTTACATAACAACCTAGATGCTGATGATCCTTCATTAAATGAAATCAGTTAATTTTTTCTCAGAAATTGTACCCTTACCAATACATTGCAATATCTACAATGAATATTGTTTATTGTTGTTTGACCATTTTAACCTTGCCTTTCTTCTTGGAAAAATTGATTTTGTTGAGAAGTTTTTGCAGTTTTTGAACCTTGTTAAGTAATGAGTCTATCAATACATACAACAATAGAAATATGTTGAACTTCTTATGATAAGTAACATATGATTAATGTTCCGTTAGATCAAAAGTAGTTCCATCTTATCTTTATTTCATAAAATACTTTCCATGCTCTCATCGATTGTCAAGTCAAATTCAAAAACTTGACTATATCAGCTCAGCATTTCTTCATCTTGCCATTAGTACAATAGATTATCAGATATTTAATTTTTTTTTTTCGAATTTGTTCAATCATTGCAATGAATTCAATTAGAGAAAACACTTTATATAATTCAATGGTTTCTTTGGAAAACAAATAAAATTATATAGATACGAGTATAGATTATCATAAAGTTTCAGTCAGAGTTCTTCGACTATTGCTAGAAGTAAGACCCTTCTGGATATTTCCAGTTGCAGAGTGAAAATTTCACAATTGTCTAATAATGTTAAATATGAATTATACATTTGTGTCTGAAATCTATTGTAGTAGGTTTCTCCATGTGTCTTGGAAAGTAATCCTTAAAATTGTTAGGGATAACAGATTGGAAAGATTCATTGAATTAAGACAATATGAGATTGAAGGAACTATTGATTTCAAATAAGCTTATCATACTTTTAGATGCATTTAACAGTTCCACATTCTTTTAATTATGAGAGGCTATGAATATGAAAACTCTACTCAAATGCAATTATGATTCATGAAATTCGATTCGATTCGATTTTCTTACAAAAAATTGATATTTGAAGTAAACATTAAATGATGCTTAGATTAAAGCAAATATTGATCAATGATCATGGAAATTACAAACTGGCGGAAGTTAAAGAACAAGAGGAATTCGTTGTTATTCAAAATGAATGAGTTCATAGCTCATCATTCATTCATCATTCCTTCAATTTCCTTTTGATTTTAATGCTTTTGCTAATGGAAAAAATTGAAAGAAAATTAAAGGGCAAATAAGAATGAAAAGAATATTAAATAAATGATGAAAAATCTATTGAGAAAATAAATAAATCTAAGAACAGAGCAAAATGAAGAAAGAAAATGAAAAATTCAAATGATAAAAACTGATAAACAAAACATTTTTCACTAGAAACTTGTAAATCGAACGAACGCAAAGCACACAAAACACAAAAAAAAAAAAAAATACTTTAGACAAAATCAAGAAATGAAAGAAAGATAAAAACACACCTCATCCGAGTATAAGAACCCGCAATATCTTTACCATAAAACAGGTTTACTTCGTCTTAGGCTCATCTTATTACAATACTATATTTGTAGACATAAACATTGTATTGTAGTATCTATTAGTTTGCAATTGGTTTTCTTTCTTGAATTGTGATTTCGACTTGGCAAAGACTAATGGTCTCTTAGCCAACACATCGAATTAAGTCGGATGAGCCGAAGCGCCTCCATCATTCCCGGACACATCCAACCACAATCAACCTCTCTATGTAAGTACTTAGATACTAAATTTGATTCAACGTTGAATGCTTGAATGGATTAATGAAATCACTAGATGACTGGATAACTGGATGCCACCACAGCAATGATATTAAATTACATTAATTATGGTCTCTCTTTTTCTGTCTTTCTCTCACTCTCTTTTTTTTTTTTTTTTTTTTGCATTGTCATTTGTCTTATTGTGTATCTCTGAGTATTTTTGTATCTTTTTGGTTTGCTTAGAATTTTTTTTTTTTTTTTTTAAGTTATTTTTGGTTTCATTTAGTAAATTTATTCAACAACTTACAGCTACGCTACGTGGAGGAGCAATATGAGAACAACAAATCAACCATCACAACAAAAGGTAATCATCATTAAGTCAAAAAAAAAAAAAAAAACCAGAAGAAAAAAGAAAATAAATGAATAGAAAAAGTCTCGGGCAAAAATATTAAGAAGAAAAATTAAAAAAAAAGTTTGACAAGAGAATAAGAACAAAATTGAGTTGAAAAATAATCAGATTAAATTTCAAATTTTTTAAGCAAATTTCTCTTCATATTATACATACTTAGTATGTATTATAAATCAAGTGTATAGGAGAGATCTGTAACAAGACCTTCCTCCTTTTGTTCAATCTTGCTTCCTTCCTTCCTTAAAAAAGAACTTTTTGTTATATTTTGCACATAAAAATTTATATTTATTTTGCATAGTCATCTTTATTTTATGTTGATATCGATTTTATTCATTTAATGCTTTATTATTATACAATTTTATGCAATCCAAAACCAATTTCTTGAAGAGGAAAATGACACATAATGATTTCATTAATGTCGATCATACAATACAATATACTTGCAGCTTCATTGTCCTAAGACAAGAGAAGGAAAGTTTCACAGCTCTTATTTATACATAGTTGTATAAGCGCTAGCATAGCAACAACATTGAAGTCAATCTGTAACACATCAGTTGCGAAAAAAATACCGACCCAAGTCCAGTCGTATGAAAAGACTCTCAAAGGCTGGTTTATCATCTTTCATATTATAGGTATGATTATTTTCAAATTGACAACTTTATGAGTTGGATTATTATATTCATACACATATTCATTTACCCTGACAGCAAGACAGAACTACAAGCCCTCAATGCTTTCCGGTTCAATGCAAAGATTGTTTGGGATTGCTTAATGTTAATCAAAATACTAGCATCAATTAACTATGTAAATCTTATCTGGATGCTTGGACGTGCTGGGAATTTTGAAAATGAAGAGAATTGTTCATGGCAATTAGATGTCGTAAAAGACCACTGGAACTTCTTGTATATTCTCGGGTTTTTTTGGGAGGACATAACATAGTAATGAAACATTTATGCGGATCAGCGAAAACGATCAGTGTAGACATTGTAATGAAAAAGAGGATGCAACAGTAGAGCACTTACCATACCACTGTGAGGACCTCATCTGGACCTCTACTATCCAAATAAATAAATAAATTCCAGAATCTCGATTGAACTTTAACTATGGGGTTGTCACAATAAACTCATTCGTAGCCATAGTGACGTGGTGAAATAGTTCCCGCTATTTCCCTAACATAATCTTATCTTATAAGTTGGACGTTGTGGGATATTGTTATTGTAGCTCCTCTTCTCTATCTAGTATTTTGTCATTTAAAGAACCTTGCATTAACCCGAGTAAATGTTTAAAATGATATTAAAAATTCTTCATTAATAGAATATGTTTCCTTGAGTAAATTGAAATCAGAGCTTCTCATTTAATGCAAGAGATGTTCAATTCGAAATAATTTTTTTTTTTTTTGGATTGTGATTAATGTATCACATCGGCTGATAAGCTCCCGATCTGAACTAATATGTTTCTTTAATAATTACTAACTTCAAAAAGTAGATGTACACATTTCATACCCATTCGCCATTTACTGTAAAAGTGACATATGTTTTAATGAAGCAACTTTCAAAACAATGGATAAAAATAAAAACCCTTATTGAAATAAAAGCCATGCTTGATAAGTATTATCCGGACTCCGCCCCCAAGTGCAATCGACTATTATTGACAGGCTTTCTAAATTTAAACGTAGTTGTATGAACACCACAGATGCCACAGGGCCACGCTCTGGTTGCCCAAAATAAGTGGATTTTATCAAATTATATCAAAAAGAATTATATCAAAAAGAAGTCCACACAATCGTTCTGACAAACATTAAAGTCAAGTTTCAGGACATAGCTGCTACTCTAAAAATATTTAAGGAACATATAGGCTTTATTTGGCATAAGTATTTATTTATGAGAAAGCTTTTTTGTAGTGGATACCAGTGTTTTGGCGAAATTAAAAAGAGTTTTTGTGTCGATTCATACATACTTGGATCCAGAGGGAAATCGCCAGTCAGCTGAGTAGTCAGCAGCCAACCATGAATCATGTCCAAAGCTCAACAGAGTGCTCGCAAGATTATGAAGTGCTAATTGATTCGAATGAGAAGTTGATCACCGAAGCAAAGGCCTATTTTGAGACCAAAGATAAAGTATTGACTAGTTTGATGATATTAAGTATGCTTTGTCATTTAAAACATTGAAAACCCATTCAACTGATCTGAATAGATGCCACATTGCAACTCGATTTGATATGCAAAATTGTAATGTAAAACTAATGATCATTTTTTAGTATGCTTCGATGGACTGAATATTAATATTCTGTCTTTCGATTTTCATTTCATTAAAGGAACTATTTATAATTGGGTCATTCCTTCGTTCACTCGTAAACTCATTCAATCACTCTCAATTACTTGACTGAAATTAATTTTCAAGAAAAGACAGTTGAGAATTTAATTATGCCAACACGTGAGTTACGTTAAAATTCTCAATAAATGTTCATACGTACATCTGTACGTCTGTCTTCAAACAATGCAAACTCACAATACATCTGTATGTATGTATATCATACATACTACAATAGAATATATTGTACATTTGTATCTGTAAATTATCCTTATGCTGATGATTTTGTACTGATATTGGCATATTGTAGTTGTAAATGAAAATTGTGTCGTAAATGTCCGAGAGCGTTTAAAGATGAAAAAAGGAGCAATTTGTGCCGCTCATAAATGAGTGCAAATGAATGTAATAAACTTTGCATGGCGCTCTATAATTAATAATGGTAATTTGTTTCTGCATATGTATACAGTCACACACACACACACACACATACATGCATACAAATACAAGTCAACAAATGCAAATACTTAATGCAAACAAACAACAATAACAAACAAACAGACGCTCGCGCGCACGCACTCATTCCGGAATACTTTGTTATCTGTACACATAACACCCACAAACACACACACACACAGACACCCACACACACACACACACACATTAACTTCCTCTGTATAATGTATTTGGGTGAGTATCTGTGTATTGTTGCTTTACAAAAAGAAAAAAAAATAATCATAAATAAATAAATAAAAGAGAGTAAAGCACATGGATGAAGGGACTTTAAGGTCCTGGTCTGCTCGGTCATTTACTACTACTACTGACTGTCATACAACAAACAACATTGAAATGGCATAAAGCCAACTGGCATGAAATGCCAATACTAATAATACACATACACACATAGATACACATGTACATACATACATACATACATATATGTAATATTGCATACTGTATATGAATTATGTCGGTTGCTTGGTTGATTTTATAGGAAGGACCGATGGATGCCATGAAAATTGTCAACAAAAATTTTGACTTTCATATTTTTTTGCTGCTAATTCTGCTGCTCCTAATGCTGCTCCTGACACCTGCCAATGATGAACAAATAAATAAATAAGTAAACAAACATAAACATAAAAGCTCTTCAACAAACATAATATGTTAGAGTAAAAGAAATAATACATAAATAAAAAAAAGAAAACTATATATAAAAAACTATATACAAAGAAAATGCAAAAAGATGACAAACTGAAAGAAAATAATGAAGAGGAATACATAAGTATGTATGTACAAAAGCTTAAAAAAATCTAAATTCTACTCTACTGTGTAAGCAAATCTAAATGGTAGATCTAAAGCAATGCTTCACAAACTGTATTCACTGGACTTTTTAGAAATTATTTCTACATGAAGTCGATCAATTTTTTTAGCAATATTCCAAAATTCTACTATTATTTCTAATCTAATCTAATGATATTATGTACAATAGAAAAGGCGACATCCCTCAAACTATGTACTCGACAAGCTTCTTCCAGGTAAGTAATATCTCCTGCTCAAGAACTACTTGATGGATAGAGCCTTGTTTGCAAGAAGGTTCGAGATTCTGACTCTCGTATAAAACGCATCATAGTGGGTGGTGGTGTGTCACAGGGCAGTGTCCTTGATAATATACTGATAGCTACTTATGCAGATGATACCGCCATACTATAAAACTTTAAAATCATTCCTCCGGTGGATTATGTTCGATAGCTATATATGATTCTAGACAAGCGCCTCAACTGGCGTACCAAAATCTGAGAAAACTGGACTGGATTCTGCATGCGGACAGCACTGAACAGCAAATTGTTGATTTATAAATAAGTGGTAACGCCTAACGCCTGTATGGTGCTATGGCATACAGAAATGGGGATCCACTGTAAAAATAAAGCTCTTCGCAGCAGTACGGAATTTCCAACATCATTGGTGTAGAATTCACTATACCGATATCTCAAGAGATTTCTTATTCACGATCTCGCTACAAGGGGAGCATAAAACTAGAGCTAGAAAATCATAATCTATATATATCGCACACGTTTAACTATGCTAAAGTGTCACGAGGGTTTCTCAAGATAAATTATTCAGTTTTATTTTAACAGCAGATTACAAAAATACAACAGATCTTTTTGTTGGTCTGAATTTTGTTACTATTTTTTCAGCGTCCTTTTATGCATTATATCTAGGTGAACAGTAGTTTATCTCTGATATAATTGTAAATTCTTTCTGTTGAGGAGATTGTTGGCATGAAGTCTAATCAACCGGTGACTACTTGTGTTATGACTTAGAGATCTTTTCAGGGGATTGGGATGCTTCAGATAACTTGCATTGTATCGACTGAAATGAAGAAATTAAATACGTGTAATTTTTTGATGCTATAAGGAACTACGGTCCCCCATTTTTAAATACCATGTCGCCAAACTGGGGCTACTAATTGTTTGTTAGTCATCGATTTGTTGTTAAGTGACAGTTTATTGTCCACACGCACATATCCAGTCCAATTTCCTCAGCTTTTGAGATCAGCACGCAGTTACATTCTTCACATGGGCATGACAGATGAGGGACTTGTGCAGGATTAGACCAAGGTCATTATCATTTGTTATCATCATTTTGTTAATCTAATTAAAGAATAGTTGAAGAAAAAGATGAGGTTCGAAGAACAGAATGAAACTCTTTTATGTTTTCATTCAATATCTCTTTGGCATCATTACATCATGTTTCTTGTAATTATATTTATTCGCAATTTTTGTTATTTTCATTTCATATAATTTTGTTATTCGTTTTTCATTTTAATTATTTATTTATGTGATTGCATGACACAATTGGGTGTTAACATTAATAATTAACTATCTAAATTGTGTCATATGTTGCATGTTTGCTTAGTTACACCCACACAAATGTCAACAGCCACGATTAGAAAAAAGAAGAAGAAGAAGAAGAAGGAAACTCATATAACATATGCTTCGTATAGAGAAAAAAATAAAATAAAAAAAGAGAGAAAAAAGATTTTCTTAACGAGTGACGGCCTCGCATAATGATTGTGTTGGCGTAGAATATTGTAGTAAGTATCATATTTAATAAGAATAGAGTTTTCCAGCTGAATCGACTTACAAAACAACCTCATTGAAGAGAAGAAATTTATTAAAATTCACTCTCTGCTTTCAAATACCATCATGTACACCATTACTTCAACCCATAGATCAGGAGATAATTTCTAGTTTTAAGAAGCATTACACTAAATAACTTTCCTGTTTTGTTTTGTTTTGTATTGACTGAAGAAACCAATCTGACTCTTAAAGACTTTTGAAGAGATCTATTCCATAGCCTTGAAGGTGGTAAAATTATCCTTAAGTCATAAAAAGGTGTAACCTCAGGTCTTCCTGGAAGAAGTTTTGTCTAGAGAGCTTTGTCGAATATGACTTGCATTAGACTTGATGTGCAGTGTCTATGGAGCCATTGACTGATGAGATTGTATTTTTGGCTGGATTGTTTTCAATAAGCTTGTAAAAGAGCACAGTTGACTACCGAAGAACTTTTGGAGCTATGAATTTCGTTGAGTAAAAGTTGAATATAAAATATTTATATAGGTATGTATGAACTTTTTCGTTTTGGAACGCACTATCATAGTTTACAACAAATCTAGGCATTAGTCAGGAATTTAAACCTCAGCAAAGGTAACTGCTTTTCGATTGACCCCCATTTTTGAACATACATAAGTATAATGTCTGTTATGCAAGTATTCAACATAAACAAAATCATTGAAATCGTTTTAATAATGGGCGCATTAAAAAGATCCTTACATCGCCAGGAAGTTTTTGCTTGCAACTCAAACTTCTTGAACCTTTTTCAGAGTTGAAAAAACAAAGTTTAGTCTTAACTGACATATGGTCGAATTAGAATACCCACATATCATTGCTTTATTTATGCACTTTGGTAAAATCATGTTAGACAAGTTCCCTTAGTTTATGTAATAAATTGAGATTGAAAATATCAAGAAAATATCCTAAAAATATGAACAAAAATCATTAGACCCAACTATATTATAAGTTTGTCATGTAGTTTGTAATGCAAAAAATGAGACATCGTAGACCCCATAAAGCGTAAAATTCTTGATCAGCGTGACAAGACGAGTTTATCTAGTCATGTCTGTCTGTCTGTCCGTCTGTCTGTCCGTTTTTCTGTCTGTGTGTCCGTATGTATGGAAATTAGTTCTTCAATTTGTGAGTTAGAGAGTTGAAATTCACCATACGCAGTACATACGTCGGAATCAGCCGAATTGGACCACTAGCAGGGGTGCCTCCCATACAAACCCCCTACTCAAATACATGTTTTTATTTGTAAAACTTTTTTATTTATAGTTCATGATCCTAGGGTTACCAGCAAATTCATGTTGTCATTTGAAAAACTTTTTTGTTTTTTGTGCTATCAAGCTGAAATTTAGACACTAGAAGTATTTGACCCATAAACATAGCCCGTTGACCCATTTCAAGACCCTTGGACTATTAGGAGGGGTAACGCTCATACAAAGCCCCTTTGCCTTTATCCTGAAATTTGGACACAATAAATTTCTAGCTCCTAGGAGATTACTGAATCGCATAGCTTCCATACAAAAAATCCTTTTCTAGGGGATGCGTGAAGAGTATTACATTTTCGGCATAATAGAATATAGGGGTATCTTTCTGGTTTTAATGTAAATTTTAGATGATAAAATTTGGAAAATCATTTGAAACTTTTATTTTATTTCTATTTTAATTTTAAATACATTTTTAGATAGAAAAATATGTATTGTAGTTAAATTGAGAAAATTTTGTGAATTAAAATTTAAAAGGATACAAATAGAAAAGAATTTCAGTCGTTTTGGTGCTTTGATAAACTTTGGCGACTGCAGTTATTTTGTAATAATAAAGAAAATGCAGCAAACGATGGGAAACATGATTTAATGTTGTATGAACACAATACGAACAAGAAAAACCAAAAATGAACGCTAATTAGGACAAAGACAACAACAAGTACAGCAAATGTTGTGTGGTTTTTTCTTTGTGCAACAACAAAACAATTGGGTCGTTCAAAAAGTTCAGAAAGAATTTTTTTCAATTAATTTCTAAATAATTAGATTCATATGAATGATGATGAATGAATGGATAACTATCATATGAAATTCAAATGTTTACATGCATTCTATGTTTGCATTCTTAATTTGCGCTGCCAATATTATATTTATGATATACACAATTCGGTTAAATTTTATTTCGAGCCTAGAAAACTTTCAAAAACATACACACGTCTTTGTCTAAAATGATAAGAAAAAAAGAAGGCGTCGATGACATCCAATGAATGCAACAAAATAGAAGGTAATCAATTGCGAAAGAGTAAATATTTCAATAGAGAATAAATTGTTATTATTGTTGCAAACAAACGATGGCAACCAGGAACTCATTTTTCTTTTGCCAAAACAAATCGCCTTAACTTTTAAAACAACCCAAATTGAATGTTGGCAAAATATTACTGTAGAACAAAGAAACACACAAAAAAAAAAAAAAAAAAAAAAAAAAACAAAAAACCTTTTGGTGTTAGGCAACATGTGGCTGTTATATCTCTTCTGACCCCCACAGATACATTCTCTGTGTGTGTGTGTGTTTGTGTTTTT
>JBANCV010000678.1:0-28851 GCA_037040105.1 Amiota albilabris | reverse complement strand
GAGCCGATGTGTGAGAGCTCGCATTGTCGTGGTGGAGAATGATTCGTCTTCTGCGGTTGATTTTTTTTATTTCTTCGAACACTTCTGGCAAACAAATGATGGTGTACCATTCAGAATTAACCATCCTATGTTTCTCTAATGCCACGGTGGCGACATGTCCGGTTATTCCAAAAAAACAGGCGATCATTTGCATCAAAGTGCTTCGTGCGCGAACAACTTTTGTTGGATTTGGCTCATCTTGAAAGTCTCATACAGTCGACTGCTGTTTAGTTTCAGGCTCATATGCATAGATCCATGATTCATCACCTGTCACAATTTTATAGACTTTTTTGAAGCACCGCGATTGAATTTTTTCAAAGTTTCTTGCATGAATCGACACGAGCCTTTTTTTTACCTGATTGTCAAATTATGCGGTATCCAACACGAACAAACCTTTTTGGCGGCCAAATGTTCATGCAATATTGAATGTATTGAAATGGAACTAATGTGCAAGGATGCCTCAATCTCACGATATGTCACATGAAGATCTTGCATTATCAGTTCATGCGCTGCATCGATGTTTTGTGGCACAACAACCGATTTTAGACGACCTTCACGAAATTCATCCTGGATAAATCTACGACCACGATTGAATTCAGAAAACCAGCGAAACAAGGTGGCCCTGGATAGTGCTTCATCACGAAAAGTCGAAGCGAGTTGATCGGCACACTCTTGTTGAGTTAATCCACGTCGAAAATCATAAAAAATCATTGTACGCAAATGTTCACGATTTAATCCCATTTTTTAGACGAAACGAATTTTTCAAGTCACTGTAAACAATACAAATGGCACTCGTATGATAAAACGTTCTGAGTACATTTATCATTAAAAACCACAAACTTTACGATACCAATGTCAGATTTGACATATCAATATTGGTGTTGCCATATCTCACGACTTAACCAGCAACCTACGTACTATCAGACTTGTTAAGAATGTTTTGAAGAGACTTGAAACTTCGCATGTCATTAAAAGGACTTATTAGTTAACCCTCATTCATAAGCTGGATTTATTTTCTATACAATTTTATGCTTAAATGTAAAATGAAAAATAAGAAAATCGTTCATAAAAATCTTTTGTTGAGTCACTTTTTGTGATGGTAAATGAATTTTGATAAGACGATCGATTATATTTTCTTAAACAAATGGATTAGACACATACATACATGTGTATATTTATTCTAATTATGTATGCTGTATAAGAAAGAAGAAATTATATATTAAACAATTAAAACGAATAATGGGCAATGAGTAAACTGAGTAGTATTTAAGATACAATATTAAAGAGCACAATTATGGGATAAGAATTCAGTAGAGACTGTGTTGTGGTACGTGTTCGTTATGAGAAGTAAACTTGCAACGTGAGCGAAATAAAAGCAATTTTAATGAAAATTTAAATCAAAATAAAAACACTATAGAATGCATTTTTATTTTAATTGTTTACATTTATATATTAATTATGCATACATTAAACTTTGAATAGGTATGAATCACGTGGCCACCACTTACTCACTTTGTTTTTAAGCAAACATTCGCTTCAGAGAAACTCAAATGCCAGCATGAAAGTCGTGCAGCGCAAGAATTTATCAGAAAAAAATATATAACACATCATGTATTTACAAATGTGGATAACAATATGAAACCAAAACCATTGCATGCAATAAATACTGGACTGAAAGCGATTCTTGTTCGGATCGAGAACAAATCAGAGGAACCGATGGATGGACGGACGTACACACATGTACTCAATGTAACAATAAGAAACAAAACATATGTGATGTGATACCATAACCGCACATACCGCACAGTGGATTGATCTCTTAAACTGAATTTTACATAAAATGTTTCATTATAATGAATACAACAGTAAGTAGGAAATAAAAAATAGATTTATGAAAGTTTACTAAAAAATGTCCATTGTTCTCTTAAAATAATTGATAAAATAATAACATAATATGTAATTAAAGTCCTTAATATTATCAGATTAAATTCCATTGAATTCCATATTATTATCATTATGCATTAATGTAAAAACTAACATATGGGGGATCTCATGAAGTACTTATATTTATTGATCATTTATCAGTTCATTGAGCAGTGTATGGACTAGTTAGGGCCCTGGAAAAAATATAATTTCTAGAATCGGCGTACGGCGTAAGGGAGGGGAAAGTACGCTATATTGAAACTTGACATTAAATTTAATTGATAGCATATTAGAAAATTCTGATTTCAGTTTATGTTCTTGACTTGACTGAGATTAGAGCAATCTCTCCAAAAACAGAGACTATGTCAGCCTAGTCATAGAAGAGTCTAAAATTTTTACCAAATTAGATCTATAGAATTAATATTTAATAAATCTACCATATAAACCTTTGAGTACTTATGAATTTTTGTGGAATGCACAACTTTTTGTCATTTCTTAAGATATTCAACAAAGCTTCAAAAATCAAAATCATAAAATAAAAAAAAAAAAAAAAAAATGGGGTGTGAAATATATTATGTACGCTTCGATGAACTGATTTTATTGTTCTGTCATGTTTTCTTCAATTGAAATCATAATTTTTAGTCGGTAAAACCTCAATCTATGCCTATTCCAAATTATATAGTACAGTCTGTTTCAGTTGATCTTATGAAATATTAATTTAAAGATGATACGAATGATTTATAATATGAATTAGAATTATTTTTTTTTAAATGTATTTCATTTAAAATTACAATTGTTTGTTCCACTGTTATCGATGTTGAGAAATCATTAACGAAAACAATGCGAATACTTTGTACATATATTGTTTTTGATTTTTTGTTCTTTATTTATTGTGCTGCTGCTTCTTCGTATAGTATAAAGTGAGAGTGCTAAAAGTAACAACAAAAACAAAACAATAAAAATTAATTATATATATATATATTTTTTTTATTTCTATTTTGATTTTTCTCAATCGAAATTAGTTGCGTATGCAAACGCTTCATATAAAGTGCCGGCATTAAATTTAATTCTCAGCAATAATAGAGAGATTCATTCAATTTAAGTCAAATAAATTATTATTATTTTTATTAATTTTTGTTTTACGTTTTTTGCAATAAGCAAGTGAAGGTCAGCGAAACCAATCCAAGTGCCACAAGCATCAGCCGGAAATACAATAATTTTAAGTAAGGAAAATGTCTGCCACATTACGCTACGATCGGGATGTATTATTGAGCACTTCCGGTTTGTTAAAAATTTGTTGTTTGGTAAGCTAAAATCATAATAACTCAAATAAAGCTAAACACTATCTGGCTATACCTTGATCCTTCTCATGTTTTTCAGCTATGTTGCTTGATCGGTGTGTTGTGTATCGTTTGCAGTTCAATTGTTGACCTAAGAAATGCACGCGCATATTGCTATTATGGCTTCGCAAGTTACAGTTTTCTCGGCACACTGGGAATATTTTTGGCACGAGTTTTTCATGTGTGGCCTCAGCAATTGCATGGTTTCAAGACCCTGGACTTGGAGTATTATATGCACAGCACAATGGCGGCTGCATGTTTTATTGCTGGTGGCCTAGTTTTGACACTTGATGTATCAAGTTACACAGCGGCAGCGGTAAGTGATTCGGGTTATCCATTAAATTTTTTTTAGTTATTTTCTTATTTTTCTCTTTATCATTTGGTTTGGCAGTTTTTTGCTTTGCTCGCGTTCTCCTGCCAAGCTGGTATTGCGTACTCTAACTTCCGCCGAAGACGGCAGCGTGATGTTGCGACGCAGACTCAAATCTAAATGGATTGCTGATATTGCCATATTTTGTAACAAAATTTGGGCAACGCAACTCGAATAAAATGAGTAGAAACAAGACATTAAGATGGGAAATAAAAAATCAATTTACAATAAGTACTGACAACTGGCAATGTGACGTATTGTTTATGTGTTGAGAAAGTTCTGGAAATCGTAGCCAGTTGACATTATATATAAGGATTGAAAAGTTTTGAGTTGAATTGTAGATCATGAAAATGTACAATATTTAAACCGATAGCTTCAAAACTATGAAGTAACCTCTAATTAAAGTGCATCCCTATAGACGGATGGTTTTAAATCATAACTGAGTGTTTCAGGTAAGAGTTCGTGATGGGAGCTATTGATATAAACTATTAGATATGTATGTGGGCTTGAGTTGGGACTAAGTGATGAGTGAAAGATGGGAAATAAAGATGAGGGTTAGATATGAAGACTTAAAATGGGAGGTAAATTCGATAATTTTTTTTGGTTAACAGGGAATGACGAATACCCACAGAGAAGGATGTACATTTTTTGACACATTAATAGATTAGATTAGGGAAGGGGTGCGATCTGCTACTGTAATTGGTGGAATTGTTCGCACATACACATAAATGTCTTTTTAAGGAACAAGATGATTTTTTAAGACTTTCACACAGTGAAAAGAATATGGCTTCAATATATCCTGCTACAATGATGGAGTTTCCTGATGAAAGTTCACTTGTCTTAAAAAGTAGCAGCAATGTCATATAAAAATCAGAAAGAAGGGTATCTTCGACTATGCCAAAAATGTAATACTCTTCACGAAACCCCTAGAAAACGTTTTTTGTATGGGTGCTATACGATGCAGTAATTCTAGAATCTTGAAATTTGCGTGGTTAATATAGGCTTATATTGGAGGTATCCCTCCTAATAATCTGAGGGTCTTGAAATTTTAGTGGCTAATGTATATGAATTAAACTCTTCCAGTTCTTAAATTTCATTTCGATAGCACAAAAAACAAAAAAGTCTTTCTAATAAGAACGTTAATTTAAATGAGGGTTTGTATGGGAGGTTCCGCTCCTGGTAGCTCTATACTCATGAAATTTACATGGTTGGTTGATATGAGCAAGAAACTCATAATGTCTTAATTTTTAATTTCAGTTTGAACGAAATGTAGATAACAAAGTTTTTCTAATAAGAACTTTAGTTTGAGGTTTTGATGCGGAAGTATGAAGGATACAAATGTATATTATAGAATTGCTTATTGAATGGTCAAATATGTAGGAGATATACACTTTTAAGTAAATCAAAACAAAATTTATATTTTGAAGATGCGCAATCATTACAATTTTTATTGTCTGCTCAAACTTATATTAGTTTTACAATTTTAATTGGTATATGGTGTGTACATGGTAACATTGGTGGTATTTCGTTTTTGAAGTACTACTTGGTACGTGCGAACTAACAGTAGTGTATATTTTTTGTATCAATATTATTTGAAATGGTATCAGGTGCGTGCGAAGTATTAAAAGTGTCTATATTTGATATCAATATAATTACAAATAGTATTTGGAGCGTGCGAAGTAATAAAAATGTAAATTTTTGACATCAATATAATTACAAATAGTATTTGGAGCGTGCGAATTAATAAAAGTGAAAATTTTAGATATAAGAAAATCGCATTTTTATGCTTTTAGATAGTAAAAGAAGCATAAAGATGTCGATTTCTTATGAGTTAATATTTTTGTATGTTTGTTTCCCAAAAGTGGGACAGTGTTAAGTGTATATGACATTTCTAATGTTTATGAATGGTAAGTGTAGTCGATTTTTTTCAGTCTTCAGTAGTGATACGTTTTTGTGCTCGAGTGACGCTGCTGCATTTGATGTTGATCATGCTGTTGAGGGACTACCAGGTTTCGACAGCGTAAGTGACAATTTGTGCTTTTCTACCAAAGGTTGGAAGTCAAGCGCCCCGATGAACCACGACTATTCTTATCACCACTAGGACGATCTGATAAGTCATTTCCGCCAGTCTTATAACCCTCTCCGGTAACGGGATTGCCCTCTCGGGCCTTTGGTCTCTTAGACTTCAGACCACCAACTCCATCACCGTTAAGACCAAGACCAGTTATGGGATTACGCGACTCCTTTTTGTTATATGATATAGCATCGTCCTCTTGTTGCTTAGTTAAGCTTGTACTCACATGCTCCTTGGATTTACTGACATCAACGTTGCCTTGCATGGCGTGGTCTCCAGAAGCCATGTTGCTGTCAACTTCAGTCTTGTCATCAGTTAACGTACAATCCATTTCCAAAGTCTCTGACAGTTTTTCGTCAATGCAAGTTGCCGAATTCGATTTTCCATTTCCAGATTCCAAAGTCATGTCTTTTGCTGAATTCATATTGCAGTCGACTAGTGAATGTGTATTTTTTTTTCACTAATCTTTATAATTGAAAATAAAAAGAGTAAAATAAAACATACCTTTCGAATTTGCGTACACAAAATCAAGTTTTAATTTTTCCGGAAAAAAAATTTTTTTTTCAAGAGCGAATATTAAATTTTCGTCTGCTTCCCAGTTTATATTTTGTAAGACTGACGAATTTCACAAGATTTAATTTATAATAATGACATGAGAAGCAATGACATGAGAAGCAATGACATGAGAAGCAAAATATTCCGTTTTAATCGAAATCTAAAGTTTTGATTTTATTTAAATTCATGTGACAGCTAAAAATATCTTTATATATAAAAGAGATTTCATACAAGATTAAACTTCATGAGAGGATTCTGTTATAGGCATCCAAAATTTCTTTTTTTAGAGATTGGTTTCGTTAAGAGAACTACTAAATTTACTAAAACTGAGCAAGCGAACATGTTCCTTCAATATTGTACTTTTTTGTTCACTTGTTCTTTTTAACTCACTTGTTCTCTTCGCTCAGTTGTCCCTTTTGCTCATTTTTACATACAGAATAGTAGCTTTCTTTTCTTTGTGTTTTGGTCCAGCCTTAGTTAAAACCGGCAAGCGCTTAAGCTTCGGATATGATATCCTAGTGTTTTGCCTTGGAATTTTTGCAACGCGTTTTCGAGTTCTAGACCGGTCAAATCGTATTCAAGCTATGTGGCTGCCAAGGTAAGGCAATTGGGAATATGCCCATAGTTAAGAAGTACTTTGTTTTGTCGCATGTATTCTTTATCAAAGTTTTTATCTCGGGAGTAATCGGACCAACTCTCGGCAAACTCGTTCGCAATATTGAAGGGTGCAGATAACAAACTGTTTTTGGACTTAATGCATTTTAATTGTGTGATTGGGATCCCAACAAGTGCATTTATATCAGACCAAATTTGTCTTGTTGTGGACTGGGCAGGTATATTTGATGTAAATGCACTAAGGATTTCCCGCTTGGCTTCTTTAACAGCACGTTTGAAATAGGCATTGGCTTTTTTGTAGGATAGGAGGTTCGCATTAGTCATTTTATGTTTGTATGTCTTTCAGAGCTGTTATTTTGTATCCCTTTACTTATATAGATTTTTGTTTAACCAGCATATTTTATTTTAAATATGTGGGGCTTGGTCTGCAGTATGGCAATATTGGCGGCAAAGCTGATCATTTTAGTAAGTTTGGCGACTTGCTGTTAAATGTCCACATTGTGCCCATATTGGGTGAGTTGCTCGCAAACCGACCCATACAATTCCCAATTGGCAAATGCTGTTTTGCATTTTGGAGACAATGAGGTTTTTACAAAGTTAACCTGTTGAAGTAGGTGCGTTGCTATTGGAAAATGATCGCAGCTATGAAGGTCGGCCGGACCTCCCATTTGCAAAGGGGATAAAGCGAGGGGGAAATGAACGTAAGGTCTACGTGGGTGAATGTTTTATAAGTGGAAAAATGTGTTGCAGAGCCATCGTTAAGAAGTGATAAATTGGATGTAGCAACTGTTTCCATTATTTTGTACTTGTAGAATCCCATGCAAAACACCAGGCATTGAAGTCACCTACTAACATCAATAACGAGCTCATATTATTTATTATAAAAAGTAAATCGTTCCCAGATAATGGCTGATCTGGTGGAATATATCCGTTAAGAATGGTTAATTTTTTGTTAAAGTTTAACTGAATAGCCATATGCATAATATTGGAGTTGGGAATGACAGGATGTAATGTGTGCGGTAGGTGTTTTCTGATAAGAAACCCTGCCCCTTGTTTTGCAGTAAAATTAACTGGTAGATTGGTAAAGTACCCAAAGTATTGTATTGAGCAAATTATGTTTTTAGAATTGTAGGGTAAATGAGTTTCCTGAAAACATATAACATCAGGGCTGTAGTTTCTTATTAGAATTCTTAGTTTGTCAAAGTTGTTTATGTAGCCTTTTAAATTCCATTGGATAACTTTAAGTATCATATTAAATAATGTATAGAGTTATAGAGTCTTCAAGGTTAGATTTTATGTTATTTATTATTTTTTATTGAAGTGATATTGACTCGCCGGAGTCAACATCAGAGAAGGGAGGATTATGATATGTGGTGTTTTCCGATGAGGATAGATTGTGTCGTGTAAATATATTTGCATGTGTGTTTTCGGTTGTAGGAAGATATAAATGTGTTTTCTGTAAAGTTTTTTGTTGTTGGGTTAGAATTATCAATAACCGGTTGGTTGGGAGAGGGTTTTGGGGACAGTGGAGACAGTGGAGACGCCAGACTTGAGGCTGCTGCCAGCACAATTAACAATCTCGCTCTTATCAGTAGTTGATTTCTTAATGTATTTGTCTTTTGTGTTGTTGTATTTTCGTTACGTTTGTTCCCTACGACTACAGCATAGCTGCTCGGTTTCTGGCTTCACGCATTGTAAAGTTTTTAGATATTTTGATTTTTAAAATTTCCTTTTGTTATTTGAAAGCATTACATTGCTTATCAGAAGCTGTATGATTTTCTAAGCACTTTACGCATTTCGGAGTACAAGTACCGGTAACCCCCCACGGGTTAGACCACAGGAATTGAATGCTAGTTCGTTTTTGCAATATTTTTGTGTGTGTCCTAGTTTTTTGTAAGTTTTGCATCTCATAGGATTTGGAATGTATTCGGAAACCTTAACGGTGTGCCAACAGATATCAATCTTGGGTGGTATGTTGTATAAATCCAATGTCAAGAGCATAGCACCGCTGGGTTGTGTAAAGCCATCGGATTGCTTCATGAATTTGTATACAGACGGTACCTTTTGTGAGCTAAGCTCTTGAATAATCTCAGTTTCTGGGATACTAATTAAGTAGGGTGCATAAATAGTGCACTTCAACGAATTAAGAACTTCATGAAGTTTGTATATACGTGGCAGTTCAGTTGTATGTATAAATCTGTTTTCGTCGATCTCTGAGTTGACTAACATTAGTAAATTACCAGCTTTTAAATTTGAGATTGAAGCGATGTTCTTAATGATGAGTTTGAGTGCTTTATGAATAGCAAAGCAGTTATATTCCGATATCGTATTTGGGGTTAGCAAGGTTGGACACTGGAAGGTTTGGGAATGGGTTAAGAGTTTCTTGCGGTTGTTTGCGTTTTTTCAACGGAGGGCTTTCGGCCAGAGCACTGAACCGATTGTCCCCCAGGTTGGTTGGCTCCGGGCTCCGCATGTGTGACTAAATAAGGCTAAACTAACCTTAAATTAGTTTTACACTTTACAAGACGTTTAGAAACGGCTATTTATTATTTTTTTTGTTCGCACACAAACACCGTTGTTCTTTGGTTTTTTTTTGTTTGTTTTTTGTCCTATGGGCAACTTTCTTCATAGGGTGATTCACATTTTTCAATCGGTCATGTATTCATTTAGACGCCACATATGGTCATGTTTTCAGAAGTCGCCATCTGTGTCCAGCAACACTCCACCTATGATCAAAAAAGTACTGCATTTCTATGCCATTAGATGGCGCTTTTTTACAAATTCGACCTGCTGTGCATTTCTGCTCGACTGGTATCTCAAATAAAAATTTTTAGTGGAGAAAATTTGTGTTTGAACTAGAGACCTGCACGAAGTTCGTGGCAACGCGCGCCGGGACAGCTGGTGTATATGTATGTATAAATATCATTGAGAATTTTTACTATAATCCTCTAATTTAATAAATATTATTTCTTTCACATTTGAATCCATCCAATCTGTTGAATCCAATTTGTTTCGTATAGCACATCTTGATGCTTACTTATCTCGTACCCTCATACTTATTATGTGAGAAGTATTTTGTAGGTTGTCACTCTTAAATGGTTTTTTATTCTTTTCCTACGAGATTAAACTTCATGAGACGATTCTGTTGGATTACAGGCATCCAAAATTCTTTTTCTTAAAGATTGTTCTCGTTAACAGAACTACTAAATTATTTGTGTATACCAGTATTATTGGGTACCCATGAGTGAGTCAAGAAAAATGAGTTACTCTCTAATCTGAGCAACCATGGCCAACTTTCTTCATAGGGTGATTCACATTTTGCAATCGGTCATGTATTCATTGAGACGCCACATATGGTCATGTATTCACAAATTGCCATCTGTGCCCAGCAAAACTCCACCTATGATCAAAAAAGTACTGCATTTCTATGCCATTAGATGGCGCTTTTTTACAATTTCGACCTGCTGTGCATTTCTGCTCGACTGGTATCTCAAACAAAAATTTTTAGTGGATAAAATTTGTGTTTGGACTAGAGACCTGCACGAATCGTTTCATACCCTATTTCGCATATAATTCAAATAGCAATGTTTACAAAAAGTACATTATAAGTATGTACTCTGAGATATGTACTCAATTCATTTATGTACTTATTTAAAGTGATGAAAAGTATTAATCGTATTTCGCTTCTTCAGTATAAATAGTACTTATATTAACTTTTTCATGTACATTTTCGAAAAGTACATATGTAATTATGTACATATGTAATTATGTACTTACCAAAAAAAGTACATACATTTTTTTACCAAAAAAAGTACATACATTTTTTTACCAAAAAAAGTACATGCATTTTTTCTCCAGTACATAAAAAAATTAAGGTACATCGAAACAAAACCAAGGTATTGCTTCTTTTAATTGCTTGCTTGCTTGACAAGGTTGAGTTCTATGCATTAGAAAATGCTTAATACGTTTTGGCGTTTGTTGCTGACATATCGACTAAGTGGTAAAAAAAAAATTCTAGTCGTCGCAACACGAGTTATTGCTCCAATGTCATAACGACCCATCAGCCCATCCATTTAGTCAACGCCGCCCATGTGAGCGTTATATTCATGAATAATTTGTGGGCAATCAACTTCTACGATCGCTTCAATTTTCTGTTGTATCGAGCTGCCTTTGCAATCACCTCATTCGAATGTGTCCTTGCAAATGGCTTAACACCGACATAAGTTGACAGCAAGCGTACGGCTTTGTTGTCTTTCCACATCACGTTACTTAATTCTATACCATATGAAGAACCCACATGTAGAACCCACCGTGTAGAAAAGCCCCTTGGCTCTTTTTTGATGGTACTATTGTTCGGTAACTTGCAATTGCGTATTCGACACACCATTTGGTGCATGAAACTTTGTACGGTTTTTGTGAAACGTACAACAATGTTGGCCGAGGTACCAAGGCAAGATCACGTTATCATCTGCTCTGCTGCAGATTTCAAAGCGGATAGCTTATCCAAAAGAATCGCACAGTACGAAAAGCTTTATACTCCACTTGTGAGGCTTATTAAGCATACATTTGTGCAGGAGGCACATGTATTCGTTGACACAAAGGCGACCTTACTTTGGCATGGAGTCAAGCCTTTCGTTAAAACGGTCGACAAACTCACGCATGCGATATAGTGGATTGTAGCCCGGTAGAAGTACTGCTTTATTTCTTCGAAAGTGCTTCGGCACATGCAGTTTTGATTGGGTCCAAACACGTTCTTTCCCCAGTAACTTTTCATGTTTGGGTACCGATAAATAAACATATACATACTTATATTAAAATGCCAATGTAATGGTCGATGGGACCCAGATTTTTTTTTAAATTGGCTTGCAATGTTATCGGTTATAGCTGCCCGTATGGTTTCCTCAACGATCGTATTCATTATATCTGGATAAAAGAAATAGCAAAACTGGAATTTCAAGCTTCATTATTCCAGCTGATAGTGTAGAATCTCCTCTGAAGACTACGTCATTGTCATGCAACTGCGTCGATTGCTGTTGTCATATCATTTTTTCCGGCACTTTCGTTATTGACTCAATTCCTATACATAAATTAATTAGTTATGTGACAAATTTCTTTTGTCAGAACCATTGAAGCCACCAGAAGAAGGCGAAGATATGCGTTCTAAATCTTCAATTGACGGCAATAGTGATCGAGGCCTTTTTCCTGTTTTCTGGGTAGGCTCAGATTCTTTAGTTGTGCTTTGCTCATTTTTAATATAAGCAAGTGGTTCAGCATCTTCCAACTTTGCTGTCAGTGCTTCTTCAACATCAAATTCGGCGTCTTCATCATCACTTGATTTGCTTCACAAATCATCATCGAACTGAACTGAATCGAAAAGATCCAGAAATTGTTCATCGCTCAAGTCCGACAATTTATAAAATTTCCGCATTCGCTCTGCCATTTCTTATTATATTTGTAAAATACTATGAAGAAAAATCAAGTTACAAACCAAAACTAATACGAATATTTGAGCAGCTAGAAAATAGTTGCTGGCAAAAAAGTTCATCCAAAGCCCCATAATAATAAAGGGATCAACTCTTAAAACTATATACATATATGCCTTTCCTACAAGTGAAATAAGGGGGGTTACAATTCACTAAAAGCAGGACGATCATTGCGAAGGAGACGAGATGAATTTCTTGTATGAACAAGAGCTTTGGCCAATGAATTAACATGCAAAACAAATTTATCCTCATATACACGTTTCCGCTTCGAACACTCATCTTTTACAAGAAGTACATTGTGATCTTTGTGAATGCCTATATTTCTGATATACTATGGAGCGCTTGTTGTTGTCCACTTAACAATTTTTTATAATGTACAGGATGTATTTTAAAATTAGTGGGAACAGAAGCGAAATTACTTCTATCACCATAATTCCTCAATTTTATGAAACCTTCGGAATAATGTTGAAGTTCGCTTGTCGCATTAACAAGTTGTTGGCAATGAACGCAATTCAATGTTTTTATTGTAACTGATTTAAAAACGTAACCAGTAAAGTACCGGCTAGTGCCTTGATCAGCTATAGTCTTTTAAGCCATCTCAATTTCGTTTTCTGCATAAGATATGCTTTCGGAAATATTTCCACCCAAATTTCAATGTAACAGATTAACTTTATCATTTTCACAATTCCTGTATCCATCTTCATTAACAAAATCTTCAAGTTCTCTCTCAGCTAAAGTTACTTCGAACAAGGAAAGCTCTAAGTTAACAATCAGAACAGCAATTTCGTGGTCTACTGGATGCGATACACCAATCGCATCTTCAGCTTTAGAGTGCGAACAAAAGATCTCTCACCAAAGCTTCACGAAAGCTCTTACAAAGAGCAGCTCAAAACCTTCGACCAAGCAAACTGGTTTCGACCGCTACGTCCGAATTCAGTCCGCAAAAAAACAATATAAATAATAGCAATGCTAAGATATTAAAATCGGATGAGATTTGATGAACTGAATATAGAATTCACAAACGTTGAAAAAAATGCACCGAGGGCACTCAAAAGCTTTGAGAATCTTCACTGGAGCTCCATGGTACAAAAGAAACGCCGGTATCCAAAGAGATCTGAATATACCCACTGTCGCTGAAGAAGTGGTACGGCTGAGCAAAAAACATACAAACAAAGTTCGAGTCCATCCCAATATTTTGGCCAAAAATTTGCTTTAAGAAGAAGGTTACATGCGCTTGAAACGAAGAAATATATTTATAATCACAAATTAGCTTCAATCTATTCGTTCCCAATACTAATTTGTACAATTCATATAATCAAAATGTAAACCAAATTTTTTTGTATTCCAATTCATCTCTGCAAGATATTTCATCCATTACTAGCACACAATTCTTGTCAATCTCCTTTCAAGAGGACGAATCATTTGCAAGATTGTTTACTACAATTGGAGATAATCCAGATTTCAATATTTTCACGGGCGTCCATATATGCAAGGAGCTCTTCGTGGTCAATTTAAAATTTAGCACGTCTCTCATGAACTAAGTTCTTTTCATGGGGAGAATTATTTCTTTTCCCGTTACCAATAATTAAAACAGCAAAAATTTTTGATGCATTCTCATTAATTTGGATTGATTTTGTATGAACAACTTCGAGGCGTTCTTCTGATTTTTTATTTTCTAAAAACAATTCGCTCTCAAGATTTTGCTTTTCATTTTTCCATTTATCAAATTCCATGTGTAAATTGAGATATTTCTCTTTCCAAACTTTACTTAAACGGGAAAAATAATCACATTTTTCGCAAAAGTTTGGTTCTAAATCTTTGGCAACAAATACTTGCTCGAGAAAAGGATTTCTATCGTATCCCCCTTCCATGGATATGACGTTAACCATTTTACGTTCCATATCAACAGTCTCCAGTATGCTATTGATCATGGGTTTATTTATTGTAGAAGTAAAGGAAGCTGGTGAAGAAGGGGCGGATATACCATCTTTATGCTGGACATTACAGGTCATACAAACATACAAATAATATATATAGAATACTACCAACATATAGTGACACGTTTATAAAATAAAAATATCGTTTTTGAAACATTTCTTAATTTGTCTTTAGTCTTGAAGTGAAACTTCTTTAGCGAGATGTACAGCTGTGTTCAAAAAAATAGAAGTGATCTTTGTTGATAAAGATATTTTCGTTTTATATTGTAACTAAATGAATTTTTTTTTATTCCGTCTTTCTTTGCAAAAAATTTGTTAACTCAATTGTGTGACTTTTCTCAGTTTTCCTTTTTTTTCTTAAAACGAGTAAAACAACAAAATTAATAACATTCTTTATTAATATTTTATTGAAAAACCGCGATTTTCGATTACTACCGCACATCTTCACGGCATTTAATTGACAAAGTCCCGGCAGTGCTTCAATGGGATATTTTGCCATATTTCTTGTATCGCGACCCACAAATTTCTACGCTCTGACACACCTGTGAAGAAAACATCTGCCCATAGATTTTCAATCGGGTTACGTTCAGGCGACTGATCAGGCCATGCCATACCCTGAATTCGATTAGGGCGAAACCATTCTTTTGCAGTTTTACTAGTATGTTTGTGGTCGTTATCCTGTTGGAAAATCCTTTTGAGGGGCATATTCCATTCCGCTTATGGCATCAATACTTAATGTCATATGTCTTAATAGATTCGCTGGTCTATCGTTCCTATTAGTTGGTATATAGGGCCAACTATGCTGTACGAACATCTACCCCACACCATAACTTTAGCACCACCATGTTCCACAGTTTTAATGGTATACTGGACTTTATATTGCGAATTTGGTGAACGTCTGACATATTGCCTCTACCCTATTCCACCAAACAGGAAGAATTTACTTTCATCATTCCATAACATATTTCTTATAAGCGTCCCACTAAACAAATATATGCCCAAGAATTTAATGAATATAATGTTTAAAAATATTCACAATTGTTTTATGATATTTATTTACTTTCTTATTTATTTATTTATTAGAATTAGGATTATAATTTTAAATTTTTTGTTTTTTTTGTTTGTTAAAATTATTTATTACCTTATAACAAAGAATTTATTTTTTGTAATTATTTTATCATATTCTTGAGTTTTTTTTTTTTTTGGTGATTCCAAACATATGATTTTGTTTATTTATTTTGTGGTGTGATAAAGAATTTCATATTTTTTTTTTTAAAGTTTTTAATGTTATCCTTTTCTTTCTTTCTTTTGTTTTTGTATATATAATTTATAGAAGTAAATCTTTATGCATTCTAAAATTATTTACTTTTATGCTGTTTTTTTTAATTGACTTTTTTTTTTTTTTGGCATCTTTCATACAATTTATATTTCTTTGTTGTTATTGGTTATTTAATAAATCACTAGTCCAAGTTGCAAACTTCGTTCACAAACAATGCGATCACACGATCACATTGTACCCTACTCAAAACAATGATGATGTTTCATATGGACAAAATGCCCTAACCCATATAAGCACAATATTAAAGTGAAACTGCATATCAAAATAGTATTCGTACTATAAAATAATTAGTTATTTTAGTTTTGAAAGGATATTACAAGGATATTAATGTAAATCACAGGTGGACTAAGCTCTGTACCCATCATGCTCATTTGTTTTTGTAAATCTCTTAGGCATAGCATGAGCATTCTCTGTACGTTCTACGTACATTGCACGCAGCTATAGTCTGCCCACACGCACTCAAAATACACACAGCAAGTAAACATTTTTTTCTATTTCGCTTCTTCTCTGCATTTTGTCTTATACACATTCGCAATAACGTGCTTTTTGTTGTTGTTGTTTGCCGTACAATTTAATAGGAAAACAAATTTGCAACTGCTCATTGAGAAGCACTTAGAGAAATCGTGGTTTGTTTTCAATTGCAAATTGTATTATAAACTAGTTGTCCCGGCTTGCTTTGCTACGCCCGCGCTACACAAAAAGAAAATACTTGATAAGAAACATATTATACAAAAGTGATAGCCAAATCGTCCAATGCGTGTTATTTCAATTTACTTAAATTTGTTTTTGTAAACCGATTGAAATGATATAAACACTACATTTTACAGGAAGCTTACTACAATACATCTGTGAAAACCACATTGAAATCGGCTAAGCTGTTTCTACGATTAACGTGCACAGACAAAATATACATATATATAGATAAAATGAAAGAGAGAAAAAGGTTTTTTTCGCATATAAGATTTTTTTAGATATCTGATTTAACCTACATAGAGTGTGTTGCTTTAATAAAATTGTCTACAACTAACGTAAACATAAATTTGGACAATTTATTGTAAGGCTCGTGGAAGAATTAAAAGAAATTTGAATATTAAAATTTTTTTTTTCCAGTGTATTGGAATGTTCTCTTCCATAAGTAATGTTTGGGCACCTGTGACATAAAGTGCTGCAGGTAGTTAAAAGAGAAAACCGATCGAACTCGTTGGTTGGAGTATTTTCGCTCTTAAAAATTGTTGTGCTACGAATATTTTTACCATTAAGCCTCTACTAAACGATAAAGATTTTTGCATGGTGATCATATCGCTACTTCTCACATCATGGGGTTACTAACTAACTAATATACATACATATGTATACAAATGGAAATAGAATAACAACAATATGTGTATATAATAAATATAGTACATTAGATTCTAATTTGTCAATTTCATATGTTTTCTATGTTAAATATCAAAGCAATTTTTATCTAATTTCTACTCTTTTATACCATTTTCATTACCACTTTTATATTGTCTATTTGACAAGGACAAAATGTTTATGCAAGATAATGCAAGGATTCATGCCAATCCCCCTTACAAAGATTTTCTTATTATCATGGCTCTGTAAATACTTTGAACTGGACTGTGTGATCCACAGATATGAACAAGATTGAAAACCTCTGATGTCTAAGAAGCACTATAAAGTTGGACTGCTTGAACTTGCCATTTTGAGAAAGTAAAAGACTCTAAACCAAATCATTTTGGTAAACTTAAATAATTTTAATGTGATTTAATTTGACAAAACCAAATGTTTGATTAATTAATATTTATGTATATGTTACATCTAGTTATAAAATATTTCTTATTTTTTAAAAGAACAGAAAATATTGAGAATCATAAAATAATTTTAAATAGTCCTTTGACACAAGTACATATGTGCTTTGTTAAAAAAATAGGTTTATTTATTTAAAAACAAAAACATTAAAAAAGAAATTGTTTCATATATGTAGCTTTGTAAAGCAACACAGCACTGCGTAGTAAATCTGCCTTAAATGACTTCAATAATTTACCATAACACAAATTAAAATTGCCAACGGGCTTACAGCCCATTTAGCCCTGTGGATTGGGGCTGCCAATACTAGTCGATCAATATTTTGCATAGATTTGTTGTTACTTGTTGAGAATTTAAATTAACTTTTCACTTCGCTTATCTGCTTCCCATTAGCCATAATCTAAAGAAGTCTAAAGAGAATTTTAAAGAGAGAAGAGAAGGAGAGAGAGAGAATGTAAAAAGAGAGGATCAATTTTGAATAAGTTGACTTGCTCTTAAGTTATACTCTTTTACCTTTTTTCTTTTCTTTTTTTTTCTATGTTGATTTTTTGTGTTTTGTTTTCAATTTTTATTTTTTTATATTTTGTTTTTGCACTTTGCTTTATTTACCTTTGTTTAACCTGTTCGATGGTGAGAGAGAAACTAAACAGAAGAATGGTGCATAACTTAAACTGGTTTCTTTGAGCTTCTTATTTAGCGTCAACGTCAACGTCAACGTCATCGCCATCGCCATCGCCATCGCCATCGACATTGCCATCACCATCACCAAGCAGCACGAAAGAGGTTTTAAGTTTTTATAAATTTTTAGTTACTACGCGTTACTCGTCGATGTAGGTTCGAATTTTTTTTGCTTAAGCGCTTCTTCTTAACGAAATTTTATTTAAATATCAAATATACACTTATTTCTTTCTGATTCGATTGGACAAATCAAATTTGTTACTGAAAATAGAAAATTTACAATATTGTGAAAAAAAATTGAATAAAAAACAATTGAATTTAATTACAAGATATCCAATTTATTCTATTCTATTCTCCACATGCATACATATACATACGTACGTACCATATATGTAGGTGTGTTTGAGTGAGTGAATGTGTTTGTTTTGTTTTTTTTTTTAAATTATTATTTTTATTATTATTATTTTTTTTTTGTTTTAACTTGCATTGGTGAAGAATTTAAAAAAATAAATAAGAAAATATACATATATGTACATATCTATCTATAGAAAGAAACAAAACAAAATAGAAAACGCGAAAATAACTTAAAGTGTTCCACTTTTAAAGCAAATGGTAAGCTTCGCTTAAGAATAAATAGAAAAACAAAAAACAAAGAAACAAGAGAAGACAGAAGAACATTTACTTCTTCAATATCAATACATAATCGAAAAAAAAAACCCACGCCCCTTCCCCGTACCTATTAGACCCACTTTTTGCATAAATTCTTCGCATTTGTCATTTCACAAATCGTATCGAATCGAATCGATTGATTTGTTTGTGAAGTTTTCTTTAAATATACATAGATAGATAGATAGATACTTATAATAATATACGTATGTATGTACCTATGTATATATCTTGAATTTGGTACTTGTATTACCTCTGCCAATAATCAGTAGATCTAAAACCAGGAGGCAACATACCAATATTTCACCAAAGTTAGTTACTGACATATTTAAAGATCTTATTTTAATGTATGAATTTGTCAGTGGATCATTTGAAGTTTCCCATACATAAATTTCATCTTGAAAATTCAATAACTGTGGGACTCATTAGAAATACCCGGAGACGCTGTCAAACTGACGGATGTGCCTGCTTGTGATTCTAATTAATCTTGAGCATGAGATCATGTTTCTTATGCACACACATCAAACTAAAATGATAAATATCTCTTCACATTAGTATCGAAAATTATATGAAAACTCTAGAAACAAAAAAAAAAAAAAAAAAAAAAAATGGTATCTTCGACTATGTCGAATACTCTTCACGCATCTCCTAGAAAAAGTTTTTTGTATGAGAGTTATGCGATTCAGTAATCTAGAAATTTACATGATTCATGAATATGAATCAGAAACTTATGGTGTTCAAATTTCAAGATGATAGCAGAAAAAAAGGAAAAGTTTCCTAATGACAAACATGAATTTAAGTGGATCGATTCGGCTGATTCCAACAAATGTGATATATATAGTTAAAGGAAAGGTTCAACTCTCTAACTCAAAAACTGAGGGATTAGTTTGCTTACATACAGACGGACAGACGGACATGGCTAGATCAACTCGACTTGTTGCGTTGATCAAGAATATACGTATATACTATTCACTATGTGAAGAGTATAATGATAAAGATCTCTTCACATTAGTATCGAAAAGTGTATAAAAACTTTAAAAACAAAAAAAAAAAACAAAAAAAAAAAAAAGTTCAATCCAATTGGTTACACATTTCTAACCATTTCGAACTCAACTGAACCCAAAATATATTAATTTTTCTTTCTCTATCATATTCTATTGCCACTGAGCCATTAAAATAGACTTTAATACCATCACATTGTATACAGTACAGTACATACATACAATACATACTTCATTGTAACGTTCCAGATTCTCGTATTTATGTACATGTACAATACATAGTTTGTCGCAACTATTATTGTATTCTTAATACTAGTCATGACAGCACTTTATTTTTTTAGTATTGTTTTCTTTTTGAAAATTGATGTAATATTTATTCTGTTCATTGATTGATAGTTTCATCAAATTATTTATTTATTTATTGGAACTAGGATTATAATTATAACTTATATTTATGAGCAATAGCAACAGAGGTCTTCAGTTCAGGGGAAGAGTTAAGAAGGATAGGGGAAAATGTTAGAAAACTACAATACTATTTCTTCAAGATCAGAAATATTTAAATATCTCGGATGTATAAAAAATGCGAAATTTTGTTGAAGGGATAAATCGATTTGCAGTGAAATTTTTGTACGAGTATTTCACAATTAACATTGAAAATAAAATTAATACAACTGTGCTAACATATGTGATATTTCCTGCACTTTCACTTGTCGATCAATCAAAACAATATTGTCATGGACTTTATAGATGATTGTCATCGTGTAGCCTCAGTTAGACGTCCCAAATGAACATCAGCATCAAATCTGGAACTGGATCGTGTTGTGACCATATTTAAACTGATTTCCCCAATCGTACATAGCCGCAAAAGTTAATACAGATGTGCTATAGACATTGTCCAACTCACAGTTTTTATTTTATTCGGTGTAAAACCTGTAAATGTTTCATCACTGAACGAAACTAGTTTTTTATTTTCATTCTGCACAAGAAATATTTACAAAGATTTTCTATAAGCCATATGAAACCATGCAGTTGAATGCTACTCAAAATTTGTCAATTAACATTGGACAGATGTCAAATTTTGTTGAATCTTAATGTGGCATTATGCATTGAGTGACATCTGGTGGATTGTCGAAACAACTTACTGGCTTGTACTCGTGTATTCTTTATTATTATTATTATTATTATTTATTTTTTTTTTTCTGTAAACACACAGGTTTGAAAATTATAACAAAATTTTGCATTTTATGCCACATAATTATACAAAGCATTAATCTGATCCTAACTATGTGCATATGTTATAAAGAAATGTGTCAAGCCGCTTTGTCAAGTTTCCATACTCCTACTGAAATATTTGGCCACATTTATCTAATTTTTCCCCTGGGATGTTGTCCCAGTTACGACGGTGAGTCATATTGGTTGGCCAACTAAAGGATATTGCGGATGGTCGCCCCATGAAAAATTTATACGAATTATAAGAAATTTCCGAGCGGCGGTGACTTGGGCTTTATGGTACCATTCCACACTATCCACAGTCAACTTACGAGCCGGTTCATAACCGCTTGCATGTTCGATTTATCTTAGATGCACAGACTTAGTCGACAATCTAAGTGCAACATTATACAAAATCTGGTAACGAATTTTGATGACATTCTCAATATAGCCATTAAATTAGATGTGAGTATAAATCTTGGTCACAAGGCACAGCATATAATCAATGTTAACGATGCCGTGGTAGTCGTCGTAATGATGCACATTCTGCAGACTGCACGGCCAAGACTACACGTATGATTGTGATTCTTAACCGGGAAACCCGTTCGCGTCGGCATAGAAGGCTCGCAACTCGTCAACTCAAAATACCGACCGCTCTGCAAAAACAGATTTGCCAAAGGATGACATTGTAGTCTCCGCTGGTAAAGGGAGAAGATGAATGATTGGAATCTGATTGTTCAATTGATCTGTTTAAGATTTTATAGAGTTTAGTCCATTAAACAAATCCTAATTTAACATTGCATTGTTTGTGAACGAAGTTTACAACTTGGACTAGGGAGTTATCAAATAACCAATAATAACAAAGAAATATAAATTGTATTAAAGATGCCAAAAAAATTCAATGAAAAAAACAGCAGATTTACTTCCATAAAAATATATATACAAAAATAGAATTAAAGAAAAGGGTAATACTAAAACTTTGAAAGGAAAATATGTAATACATTTTCATTTATCATACAAAATAAATAAACAAAATCATATGTTTGGAATCACCAAAAAAATTCAAGAACCCGCTCAATTAAGGATATAATAATAATTACATAAACTAAATTCTTTATTATAAGGAAGTTAATAATCTTAACAAAAACAAAAAAAAAAAAAAAAAAAACCGAATATTGAGAGAGAAAAAGAAGAATAAAGAAGATTTGAAATCATAAATTTTCTTTTCATATAACCTTTATAAAGTTATTTTTCCAAATAGGAAAAAAACACTTTTGAAATCATCCCGTTTTTATCATGTTCAGAACAACATATGTACTTCTAATTAAGGAGTCAAGTTCATTTTCGAATTCTAATTATAAATGAAAATTAGCAATTATAATAAAAAGAGAATATCAATAATTATCTCAAGATTCTATTTAATGAAGATACAATGAGAAAATCGAAAAATAATTGAAAGCATATCGCACCCTAACTACAAAAGGGCGTTAGACCGTCTGTCTGTCTGTCTGTCTGTCTGTAATCTAATCTCACAGTTTTTGCACGAAGCTTTCTTTTTGCCAAACGCAGCACATTTATTGGAATGAGCCGAATCGGTCACCTCGCATACAAACTTTTGAGTAGCAAAATCATGTTCTTATTAGAAAAACTTCCTCGGTTTTTATGCTACCAAATTAAAATTTCGACACTGGAGGTGTTTTACTCAAATACATACTTTCTTAAAATTTAAGACCCTCGGACTATCAAGAGAGGAACCTGCCGTACAAATCCCCCTTCCTAAATTCATGTTCTTATTAGAAAAACTTTTTTGTTTTTCGTGCTATCGAACTAAAATTTGAACAATAGAAGTGTTTTACTCATATACATGAGCCACAAAACTTTCAAGACCCTTGGACTATCAAGAGAGGTACCTGCCCTACAAACCCCCTACTCAAATTCATGTTAATATTAGAAAAACTTTTTTGTTTTTTATGTTATCGAACTGAAATTTGGATACTATAAGTGTCTGGTCCATATTCATCAACCATGTACATTTTCTAGGATTACTGGAGCACATAGCTCCCATACAAAATACGTTGTCTAGGGGATGCGTGAAGAGCATATTACATCTTGGGCATAGTGGAAGATACTCTTCTTTTTGGTTTTTGTTTTTTTAGTACTTTTGGTGGTTGCTTGTGTGTTGTAGTACTGAAGATCATTGTTAAAATACATCAACAGCAGCAATCACAACAACAACAACAACAACAACACCAACAACAACAACAGTAAGAAAAGGCAATCAGTGAAAGTTAAATCGATTCAATGTGAAATGTAAAAGAAAACAGAAAACAGAAAACAGAAAAAAGAAAAAAGAAAAACCAGCACAGCTCAGCACAATGATGAAGTTGGCTTGGTCGTCATCATGAACATTTTGTTGTACGATCTGCCTATGTGTACATACATGCCCATATGAAGTAAATATAATGTGTGTGTATTGTATTTATGTTGTTAGTGCAGGTGTTACCAACTTTACTTTTGGTGATTGTCTTTTGAAATTTCATGCTACCAACAAATTAAATTTACAACAAATAAATAAATATACATATATGTATATATATACTAGTAACACAAATCAGAATATAAGTATATTAACGGTGAGGTTCAACCACCCCTAGCAATCTATTCGACTACCCTTTAGCAAGTTAGCCGGAGAAGTGAAGCATTTTACTAAGAAGATATTTATTTTGCATTCGAAAAGTTTCGACAGTTCACTTCACATGCCAAAGATTATTTATTGGCTTACATATAATGAAAGATTTTCAGTTTCCGCAGAAATTATTGTGAATTGTGATTTGAATTGTATAAATATTTATAGACAATTTTTTATTATCAAACCTAAAGAATGCAATTATATTCAGGTTAATCGGTTGTCAAAGTCATGCGATATGTTTACTCAAACAAGAGGGTGGTTTTCAACTCATAAGTAGACCCAATAGTAATTTGTGATATATGTACTTATTACCCTTGTTCGGTGTGTTTTACACTATACATACCAGTCAATATCTGCACAAATATTATCATATGTATTGTATGAAAAGAAGCCCTCAAAGTAAGAAGAAATGATGATATACATGATTCCGTCATTATTTTCATGCGACATCAATCTTTTGTTGCTTGTTACGTTATTTCACCTTATTGTCCGTTCGCATTGATGGTTTTTGTTGATTATACCCACTAAGCTTGATGTCAAGCACGCTAAGTAACATTGTCAACAGCGCAACTGATATACATTCATAGATACATACATACATACATACATATGTATGTCTACGCATACCAAAAACAATGCATCTTAACCATGTTTCATTTTTAGATGGTTTTGTGACTACTTCATCATTATTATTATTATTATTGTCTTGAAATTTTAAAAGATACATATGCATATATTATACCCAAAATAATAACAAGTTTCATATAAATTTAATTTAGGGGAAACTCGTGCAATTAATTTGATATCAAAGAGAGCCAAAGAGTTAAAACATAATAAAATAAAATAAAAGTCGCACAACTCATTAAAAAATTGTGGTAATTTCCGAAAAAGTAAAAGCCCAAAAAACCACAAACAAGAAACAACAGCCAAAAAAAGAAGGCTTTTGCCAGAAGTCCAATTTCAACGAATCGTATATACTTTTTAATGATTATTTTAAGTAGAAATACTATTTATAATACGATATACATAGTATAGTCAATTGAATTAATGAAGTACAATATTACCATACTAAGATACACGTTTGTTTTAGTTTTTGATGGGATCTAGTTATAAAACCCATTAAAATCATATTATCCAATAAATAACATACGTACTATAGGAAGAGACCTGGGAATTTACATGAGTATATACAGTATATACAGGATATGTATACACATTTGATAAATGAATTCGTGCAGGTTAGAGACCTCTTATCTAATCATCACATTATTTAGAATATTTACATGTGTTACAAACATCATATGAAAACCTTTAGTTATAGTGTAGGGTATCACAAGAAAATGAAAACGAAATTTTTAATTTAATTTAGAGTTCCAGTTTCATTTTCATTTTTATTATAAAACAATGACAATGACAATAACACCCCACCAAAAATCCCAATGTACTCTTATGTATGCATGTATGTATTTGTAATTACAATACTCAAGGTTTCTGTTGTCACTTTTTCTTATTTTATTACAATACTTTGGAGTTTCTTTCTCGGTTTTATCTTTTGTCTTTTCTTCATTAAGAAATAATTATGCACAATTTTACACAAAAAGCAGTAATTTTTTTTTTTTTTTTTTTTTGTGAATTAATAAAATTTTTCTTCTCAACCAATCAATCAGTTCATCAATTCTATACTACTAATCCAAATGTAATAAAAATTCTCTGCCAACATATCCATTAATCTATTAAATTATACAAAACAATCGGTATCAAATCGTTCGATGCATTGTTCAAGTTTTTCTACTATTGTATAAAGCTTTGTCTTAGAGTGTTTAAAAATGAAACATTACTCATACGTTTAAGCCCTGCAGCGCCATGTAATGGCAATCTACAACAACTTGATTATATAGTATAAAAATCTTTTCCATCTTTCTTAGTTATCGGTGAGACAGTGTCGGTGTTTATCGTTCTCAATGCTTACAGTATCAGACAAAACTTAAGCATGATCTCAAGCTTGAAGGTGGCATTCAGTTCAATAAATGTGAGAAAAATCTATTTCTACATATATTTAACAAACATTTTTTTGATTATATAAAATAGTGACGTGGGGGCGATTATATCGCAAGGAGCAGTTATCTAGGTGATAATTTGGGTGAAGTCTCTTTAATCGACGTCACCTAATCCTAATCATAGTCTCTGCTGATAACGGTTGCAGCATTGTATGATTTCATCTCTCACAGTGGGCATTTTGATATCTCTGTGCTGGTTAGTGTTGTGCCGTGGAGCCCCAGTTATGCGATGCAGTGCCTTGCTTTGACAGGCTTGTACTTTTTGGATGCTTCTGGAAGCAGCGGTATCCCATATTTGCAACGCTTAGGGACAATCAGTGACCACTACTTGTCTGTATATTGTCCTCTTGTTGTTGAGCGACAATTTGCTGGACGATCGCAGTGGCCAGTCAAGCCTGTGCAGCTTTGCATAACAGCATGCGGTGATGGTTCTAATGAGGGCTCACCATGTGAGCTCCTTGTCCAGGATCACTCCAAAGTAACGGACTTGATCTGACCTGTGGTATGACTCTGGACAATTATTTATTGATAAAAAGTTTTCATTTACATTCATGTGTCTTTAACTCTTCCTGTATCAGTTCACTGAAAAGAAGAATCACGCACAAGCCTTTTAGAATTATATTTCGTTATTCTTGGCACATATTAGAAGCATTTGCAATTACTTTTTGCTTAATGACTCATTCGTTGGTTGTCATTTATCGAAGTATGGCTTTAAATAGTAAAAAAAAATAATGAAATGCACCGAAATAAATATTCTGCCGTATTTAGAGAAAAAATTATTATTGAATTTTGAGTCCGTTATGAATGTTGCCAATTTGGCATATATCATAGTGCTATTTCCAGAACCGTTAAAACCAATCATGGTGGTAGCAGACCTCGGCATACAACAGCACGTGATGATAAAGCAAACATTGTAACAAAATATGCTTTTATATCGGCAAGAGCATTAAAAAATGAATTGGAATTAAATATTTCACACAGAACAATTCAACGAAGTACTATTGTATATGGCTTACAAGTGCGTGAAAAAGCTATTTAAGATCGTCTAGCACGCCTTGAATTTGCAAGATCGTATGTCAACTGGACTGCTATACTAATTTCTGATGAATCAAAGTTTAATATAATATATTTCCGATGGATTGAGGTTGTTATGATGGCCAAAAGGATAATGCCTTAATCAACACTATTTTAAATGTACAAACATATATATATATGGTGGGGGCAGTGTAATTGTCTGGGGATATTTGTCTGGTAAGGGAATCGGTCCAATTTGTCGAATAAAAGGTATAATGTACCGTGGAAAAAACTTCGTTTAAGAGGATCTACCAGCACGATTACGACCCGAAACACACTGCTCAAAGTTTTGAATTGGCCGGCTGTATCACCCGTTCTCAATCACATTGAGAGTGTATGGGAATTTATAGACCGGAATATCATGCGCGGAATATCTTCTCCCAGATCGAATTGGCATGGAAAAACAATTCTTCTAAAGTATTAAATAATTTTTTTGACTGGAGCCTTGGAAATGTGAAGCATTATTAAAAACAAAGGCAATGGTATATAATAGTAAGAAAACGAAAATTTTATTTCTCTTATATTTGATTTCATGCTTCAGCTGTGCCTGACACTCTATATGGACATTCATTTTGATACATAAAGCCGGCCACAATGAACCTGCTAGGTGATATACTTATTTGGCTTTGTATCTTTCAATTAAAAAGACAGGTTTATTACTTTTTCTTACAAAAACTATAAAATAAAATATACAATATGCAATACGGGGGATAAATTTGTTTGCTATATCGTACACACCTTGAAAGTTGTAATGAAATTGTCCCGAACTACATTTGTTGCCTCAAAAGAAGTCATTTGAAAGCAATTAATTTTGAATATATTTAAGGAAATGTATGCAATCCGTTCATGTTCCTGTTTCCAATGAGCACCATGGCTCTGGTGGCAAAACCAATGCATAACACAATTCAACAGCTTCATTTTTATATTTCAAAAATGCTTTACAATGTGGGCTAAATGAGTTGATAGATTATTGAAACATCATAACTGAAAGCAGCTCGTTTCAAACTTGCAATTTTATTATACATCTGAATGTCATGCTTAACGGGTTTGTGATATTCAAATCCTTTCAATTTTATGTTGCTCTTCATGTTGCTGTTTATTCTTTTAAGACTGAAAATTAGCTGGGTTTGTAGCTTTTTAGTTCAATCGACAAACCATGAAAACTCGAAATTCATAAATCGAGATAAAGACAAAGAAAAGTGTCAAGGAAGGATTCAAGAAAAATTTATATAAGCCAATGAATATTTAGAAAACCGTGTTTCTGATCAAACATTATCTGGAAAATATGGAGTTGGAAAACAAACAGTTTATGATTTAGTGAAAAATAGAGATGAAATATTAAAATATTATGCAAAAAGTGATTGAATTATTAGATTTAAAATTTGAAAATCTTAAAAAGTCTACTAGAGTCAAGAGTCGATTTTACGGCATATGAATGGAACGTTTTAAAAAGGCCCCTCCGTTTTCCAGCTTATTGATAATGGAATAGGATAAATTATTCCATTAAAAACTTAATATAAGTTTAGAATGTAAATATTCTCAGACTGGTTACACAACTTTAAAATACGACATGGAATTCATAAATTCAAGGCTTGATGAGAAAAAGCATCAATCGATTATGTATTTGCTATAATTTTTGTGTTGTGGAGGAGTGGGGTGACTACAATTAAAGGAATTTCATACAAATGAACAAATTTACAATGGAGATGAAACAATCGTTTTTTGAAAGTGTTTCGCTGAAAACAATTTGGGTTGTCATTATGAACATTTCTAAAAAGGCCATAAGAAATCAAAAGAGAGAATTACCGTATAGGTTTGTGCTAATGCTGCTGGTACGAATAAGTGCATTGCGGATGTAGAAACTTGGCTTAACTGTGAGCAATATATGATATTCCTTCATTTGTTCCGATTTTTTCATACAAGGTGTGTGTTAAAAGTTTCCGAACTTTTCTGGCAGCGCATTTTCTGGTGCCGCCATCTTTGTGTGAGTATA
>JBANCV010000676.1:0-15866 GCA_037040105.1 Amiota albilabris | reverse complement strand
CTAAGTGTAGTTGGCTTTCTTTTAATCATGTCAGCATTCTATTCGGATTTCAAGCTTTTTATAAGCTAAGGAGGTGGAAACCCAGTACAGTAATAAAATACAAGAACTCAAAAAGAGCACAAGCACAATATACAAGATAAAGGGCATCTAACAAACAGTGACGTAAGTTACGTTACGCAACATGAACGATAAGAGACGAGAACTATTCCATTAAATGAAACTTGGTGTCCAAATGCACAAAAAATGTAAGCTGTAGATTTATGAAATAATAGATAAACAGATTTATCCGTTTCACAGTTCCAAGCTTTGTATTCATTAAACTTGATTACAATCCTACTCTATCAGTTAAAAAAAAAAAAAAAAAAAATATACGATATATGTGCAAAATCTTCTAAAAACCAAATCTCCGTTGTTGGCTTTTTAACACACCTATCAATAACTATTTTTAACAATTAATAATTATTATTTATTGTTGTGTTAAATAATTCGTTATCTAGACAGTAAACAAAGTAGATAAGTAACTAAAAGTGTGTCGTCTTACAGACAAATCGACGGATTCGCTCCGACCTTCGCGAAAAAACCCTCAATACGACAGGAAGACGATGGAAAACGTTTACTTTTCGAATGCCGCGTTAATGCAGATCCTTTACCAATAATTACATGGTTCCATAATGGCGAACCAGTCAAGGAATCAGCTCGCCATACGGTTTGTACATTAAAGTAATGCAAAGTAAAAGCACGCTTTAATAATTTTTCTTTGTCCAATGTTTATAGCTGACTATTGATAAAGATGGTCATTCATATTTTGCTTCACTTGAAATTAAAAATGTCACAGTTGAGGATGCCGGGAAATATAAAGTGAACGCAAAAAATGAATTGGGTGAAAGTAACGCTACAATTAGTCTTAATTTTGACAGTAAGTATTTGATTCTGATTTCTAATTATTAAAATAAGCAAGTGTCAATATAATAATACCATAAAAGTATTTTTCAAAATGAATGTCATTAAACAAAAATTGTATAAAAAATTTAAATGAACAGAATTATGTACACCATTGCTAACATATATTTAATTCAAGGGCCTCAAACTCATTTTCATTCAAGCATACATTAACATAACATAATAATTGGTGAAACGATTTTCTATAATGTATTTGTTTAATATAACTCAACGCAGTTGCTCCTTAATCTTAGAAAACACAACAAGTATAAACAAACAAAAATTTAAAGGCTTCGATAGACAGGTAATGGAATGGTAATGATTATGATGTTGAACTTATCAGAAATTTCGGTAGTCCAAATATTGTATAATATATAAAAAGAAAGAAGCCATTTTAAGAATTAAACTTTCCAGAGGAATGAAACATGTTCATTTTATAATTCATTCTTGCATAAATTTACAAAATTTTTACTTGACATATCAAAACATGCAATATTTACGATAAATTTAAGTTCAATGCATTTGTTAAAGATTAAATTAAACTTTTATATAAAATAAAGTTGTGTAAATTCGAACATTCAACTCCATAGGCGATGAAGCTCCAATACCGGAAAGTGCTGAAGGAATAAAGCCCACATTTACCGAACGCCCAGTTATTCGACAAAGCGAAGATGGCGGAAATGTTACCTTTGAGTGCAGATGTGTGGGTGAACCCACTCCAACGGTTACTTGGTACGACTTTCAAATTAGCAATTATCCAGAAGTTATTACAAAAGATGTGTTAAGTTTTACTACATATAATCAACTGCCTTCCAAAGGATTTAAGACCCTTGTTTGCGTCATAGCACCGTCAATTTTGTATTACTATTACTATAATAAATTACTATGAGTGGGAATCAACGTCAAAACGAATGAGATGATTGATGATGATGATTTTAAATTCTTTTGTGGGATAAATGTTAGAAAATTTTAAAAATAATTAAAATTAGATAGTGGTAGTAGTAAACCTGAAGTTAACATTTTTCCTATTTTTTCTACAATACAATTTATAAAGTTATAATAACTTCAATTTTCTTCTGAAAATTTATAAAATGTTTGCTTATTAAAATTGATATTTTGCTATAGTCGGAACGTCCCGATTATGGATACCCTGTGCACCCACATCATTTTATGATTTTAAAAGGTTAATTGAAAAGAATTGTATTGTGTATGAAGCTAAATTTTTGTAACTTGAATCTTAGTTCTGTTATCATTCCGAAGTAATAATCTTACATATTTGATCGACTGGGGTCCAATTTAGTTTTAGTTCACAACTGGAAATGGAAATGTGGAAGCTAGGATTTGTGTAACCATTCTATAAGAATGTATACATATTGCAAAGTCTTAAACCCTTCCTTTTTGTATTACCTACATATCCATAAAATTGCATACATAAGTATATGGGTACAGGGTGTAAGAAGAAAACTTATTATTTGAGATTGTTAATTAAAAACAAAATTCATATTAAATAAAGGTTTCATGGTCAAGAAGTTCTGAGGCAGGGGAAGCGTTATAAAATGTCCTTAACTCTGGATCAAAAACTTTACCATATAGCACGCCTGGAAATCGGTAGAGTTGAATTCAAAGATCAAGGCGAGTACCGCGCACAGGCGATGAACAAATATGGCGAAGGTGTTACTACGATAAACTTAAATTTTGAAAGCGGCTCCAAGAAGTAAGGCTATGAAAAATGTACATATTTATTGTTTCAATAAATCAATATCATTCAATCTATTGAATGGCTGACATCTAATACAGAATTCCTGATGGAAAGTCACCAAGATTTCCGAAAAAACCCATAATTCGACAAGAGGAAGACATACTCATAATGGAGTGCATTCTTGAAGCTCATCCGGTTCCAGATATATTATGGTTTTGCGCCGACAAATTGATACAAGACTCACAACGTACTAAAATGACTCGAAAAGCTGTTACTAAAGACTCATATGTATTAACACTGGAGATTCAAAATCCAACAAAAGACGATGGGGGCAATTATCGCTGTAACGCAATAAACTTATATGGAGAGAGTAACGCAAATATTGCTCTCAATTTTCAAGGTACTCGAATATTATTAAAATCTCCAAATATATGAATGATCGATCCTCTCCTTACTATCAAATTTAAAGTACTTATTTATGTTTAAGTGTACATAAGGACAATATGTATATAGATGTGAAAAATACTGATTATATTTAAGTTTTTTATAAGTAAACATAGAAAACTTACACTTAGTGCAAAACCTTAAATATATAGTGCAAATAAGAATTGAACTATCAAAAGTATTATTTTGTAGATTATTGCAAAATCTGATCATAGCAAGCTTCTCATTACACATTCTACATATGAATGCAACATAATAATTCATTCCATTTCAGAATGGCTGCAATTCTTTACTTTTAAATTTATCAATGCCCTGATTTTAGATAGAAACTAATATCAGCATTTCTCTTGTGACAGGCGCAAACGATGCTAATGGATTTGCACCTTCGTTTATCGAAAAACCCCGAATTATACCAAACGAGTCTGGTACATTGATAACAATGAAATGCAAATGCAAAGCAAAGCCCGAACCAACCGTGACGTGGTATAGAGGCCAGGATTTGGTAGAAAAATCAAAAAAAATTAAAATTAATACCACTGTAATTGCGGAAGACACTTATGAGTTAACACTGGAAATAAAGGTTGGTCATTATAATAGATATAGTCAACTGTTTACTGTCTATTACAAACATTCCAAAATAATATGATATTTATTTTAGGATCCCAGTGCTACCGATGGTGGCACTTACAGATGTAATGTCAAAAACGAATATGGAGAATCTAATGCAAATCTCAATTTAAATATTGAGGCTGAGCCCGAACCAGAAGGTGAAGGTCCAACATTTGTTGAGAAACCACGCATCGTGTCCGAAAATAACGGCAAACTTGTTATTATGGAGTGCAAAGTAAAATCAGATCCAAAACCAGATATAGTCTGGTTTAAAAATGGTGAAACTGTTAAAGAAAACAATAAAATCAAGATATCAATGGAACAGCGTGGTGATCAGTATTACATTAAATTAGAATTGATTGATCCACAACTTGAAGATTCCGGATTGTATAAATGCAATATTAAAAATATCCTTGGAGAGCTCAATGCAAACCTTACATTGAATATTGAAAGTAAGCAAAATTTAGTATTCTCGTTACAATAGCTTTAAATAATTTATACATCAGAAACTCCGAAGGTATTCCGACCTATTTTGTATTGTTCCTTTTTTATCACTAGTGTGAATAGGTAATATTTATATTCTTCACGGGAGCAAAAACTGAGGGACTAGTTCATATAGTTACCTCAGTTCATTACTTTGATTTCGGAAAATGAAGAAAATTTTTATATGAAAATAAAGCGGAAGGCATTAAAACCTTCTCCGTGAAAAAATGTTTATTGTATGTGCAAATTTTCATGGTGATCATGGTTGAAGTTTATGGATCTCATACTTATTTGGACATACATTTTTATTCATACATATGTATGTATTGTATCTGTATGTAGAATATAACCCATATAAACTAAATATGTTTAAACTGTGGTAACATCAATGCATGCGTTTTTTATTAACTATTTATATAGTTTTTTTTCTTCTTTGCAGTCGTACCCGTAATAAAAGATAAACCAAAAATTATAAAGATAATCAAAAAACGAACTGTTGTTGTTGAGTGCACAGTAGCTTCAAAATTCGAACCAAAGTGCACTTGGTACAAAGATTCTATGGTTGTTCAAGAGAGCAACCGTCACGTTTATCTCGTTGAGCAAACTAAGGAAGGAGAATTTGCTGTTAAGCTCGAAATCAACGACATCGAAGAAATCGATAAAGGTGCTTACAAACTTGTAGCCAGTAACGAAAAAGGAGAAGCGGTTTCTCAGGTAGTCAATCTTATTGATATACCTGAAGAAGAACGCAAACCCATAAAACCGGAAATCACACGTAAACTTGTAGACCAAAAAGTAATTGAGAGCAAAACTTTTGAGCTTTTAGTAAGTTTAAAACTGGCGGATCGTAAATGTAAGGTAGATTGGTACAAAGGTTCTACACTAGTTCGTGAAACTAAGGACATTACAACCACATTTGATGGAACTACAGCACGGCTAACCTTTAGTTCTGCAAGATCAGAGCATACTTCAACTTACAAAGTAATTATCACAAATGAGGTTGGAAAGGACGAGTCCACTTGTAAAATAACCGTTGAGAAAAAAGATAAGAAGAAGGCAGATAATGACGAAAAGGAGAAGAAGGAGAAGAACAAGGAACAGAAAGAGGCTGACAATAAAAGAAAGGTAATAATTAAAAAGTATGATTTTGTACAAAAAAAATATTAAGATGAAAATATGAAAGATAAGCTCTCAATTGAATTGATGATTTAGCATAACTTCGTTAGTCAAATATGAATAGATTCTGCAATACAACAATTGGAGTCATACATTAAATAAAAACTATCTGAAAACAGTAGGTTAGGTGCTGATCTGATTAGTGACATATGAAACGTTTAGTGTATTTGAATGGCTATAATCTTAAGTTATTAACAATTGCAATCATTATTTTTAATCAAACCTAAATTTCAACAGTCCGAATTAACTTTGTATGAATTACCCAAGCTTAAACTACATCCCAACAACAAATCATCAGTGGATATTTATAAGTCAAAAGATATGAAAGACATATTCGGCGTGCAGCTAAAACGTGTTGAAAGAATGTGCAAAGATGAGGTTTGGCTTATTGTAGTTGTAAAAACTGTGGCACATTTGCCAATTTTTAATTATTGCTACTATCTTATTATCATTTTTCCGCTTTTAAATGATTCTATTTGAAAAAGTTGAAAACTTTTTAATGCTTAAGAACGTTATTCCTTTATTACATTTTCTTATTGTACAGTAATACAAAAAGCACAATAACTTTTATTGATAATAGCGAAGTTTTTTATTCTATTGAATATCTATATATATGTTCTCCATTTTTCCTAAAATAGTAAGGATACCATTTTAAAACCCATTTACAGAAGTATTTATTTTTATGTATACAATGATGTCTATCTAATCTTAATATATTAACTTTTATTTTAAATTTGTTTTATTAACACTACGTGTTTGTAAAGAAGAGTAATACGAGACTAGATCCAGAAGTACCAACATAATAAAAACATACAAAATATGTGAAGAGACAGAGCACAACATTTATTACTTACATACCTTTTACATTTCAAAAGCCGCGTAATAATGATTAATAAAAATTGAACAGCGAATGCTGCATTATATTTGCAATTACAAATCCTTTCTTCAAATCACTAAGTCTCTAAAGTCTCTGTACTAGAAAATAAAAAGATTTAAAACCAGAAGGAAGAGTGAAAACGTTTTTGGTATGAGAACTATGCGGTCTAATAATCCTGAAATGTACATGGTAGATGAAGGGTAAGCCATTTAAAGTATCGAATTCAAAACCTTGAAAAACAAAAAGTTTTTCTAAAAAGAACATGAGTTTGAGTAGTAGGTTTGTATGGGAAGTACTCCTCCTAGTAGTCCGATTCGGCAGATTCCGAAAAATGTACTGCGTAATAGAAGGCTTTGTCCAAAATATCAGCTCTCTGAGAGACTAGTTTGCATATATACAGTCTGACAGACAGATGAACAGACGGACTTAGCTACATCAACTCCCCTGGTCGCGCTGATCAAGAATATATATACTTTATTGGGTCTACGCTGACTCCTTCTGTGGATTAGAAACTTCATGACAAACTTATAATACTTTTCACTACGTGATGAGTTTAAAAAAGAATAGTGCTGTGCTATTCAAGTGGCTCGGAGAACATGCCAAGTACTTTTGGAACTATTCTCGTACTTACTTTTAGCACTCTTATCTATGTATGTATAACTTTCTTATTAATATTGTTACGTATTGTCTTTTCACACAATTTCATACAATCACAAAAAAATCTCTTTCCTCAATGTAACAAAAAACACACAATTAAAATAAAAAAAAAAAAGGCTGAGGCAGAAGAAAATATTCAAAATCAAATAAAAGATGAAAATGAAGAAAAGCAACTAAGAGTCGAAGGAGAAACTGTTGAAATTAAAAACGTAGAAGTGGAAGAGAAGAAAGCTCAAGATAATAAATCGAAAAAGGAAGACAAGAAACTGGAAGCAAAGGGGGAAACTACTGAACCTAACAAAAAGTTCGTTGATGAGAAAAAGGTAGATGAGAAGGTGTCGCAAAAAAGAACAGGTGCTGATGATAATTTCGTTAATAAAAAAAAAGATGAACTATCAAAACCAGAAAAACCACATATTGAAAGTGAGAAAAAATCAGATACAAACACAAAAGACATTCCCGAGGAGGTAAGAAATATAGTATATGAGTTAAAAAGAAGAAAGATGGTTATCTTCGGCTATGCCGAAGCTGTAACACTCTTCACGTATCCCCTAGACAACTTTTTTGCATACGCCCCTGTGATTGAGCACACTGATATATTATAATATTGATTTGACTTTTGTTTATGGTAGAGTCAGTATACATACTGCGTTTCAACATTGTGACCGTAATATTTGTATGGAAACTAAGCAATCCAATAACGGTAGGAACTTGAAATTTACATGGTGGATGAATATTTTCATATACTTTTATTATCCAAAATGAAGTTCGATAACAAAAACTATTAATTTGAATTTGGGTTTTGTGCAGCGTGTGATAAAAAGAAAACTTCGTGCAAAATTTGAACTCTGTAGCTCAAAAAATGAGAGTTTAGTTGCACACATAAAGGCTGACAGACGGATTAACGCAGATAACTTAATCAACTCGTCTCGTCCAGCTGATCAAGGGATCTACGATAACTCTTTCTATGCATTACAAACTTCATGACAAACTATTCACTGCGTGAAGAGTATAATAAAATCAATAGATAAATACTTGTATACAAATTTGTTAATAATATTATGTATTCCATTTTTATTTGTCTAATAGATGTACTACTAAAAACAAATATATAATGTAAAATAATTTTGCATGTTCATACAAAATGTACTGTTGCTAAAAATGTTCTTATGCAATACATACATAAAAAAATATTATTTTATATATATTTATATTTCTTTATTTTAATAGCAAGGTCATGATGAACAGATTGGACTTAAACAAATTGAACGCAAGGTTTGTATTAATGATTTTTTAAAAATAAGAATATATTTTATAAAAATACATAAGAAAGTTCATTCATACATACAGACATAGAAACCTATTGTATAATATATGCATAGTTATATAAGTATTTATTTATTTTTAAAAATATCTTTTTCATCTGGAGAAATTTCATTACAATTTATGCGTATGACAACCCTGGACACAATTCAAACACTTTTATTTTCTCATTATCCATTTATAATAAATGATTTATTATTGATCAAAGTTGGACCAATCTAGCGTTGTCCATTTGGCCGTGTGTCTGTGCGACTTTTTCTTTTACTTGCTATGTACCCTCGATTGGCCCCTACGCTCATCAAGTTTATTTAAAATTTAAATAATCGTATAGTATCATACATCACAAAATATGTATAACCGTGTATTTCCTCCCAACATTTTGCCTTTCTAACTAGAAACCAGAATGAAGAGTAACTTCGACTATACCGAAGTTGTAGTACTCTTCACGCATCCCCTAGAAAATGTTTTTGCTTACGCTCCAGTGATTGTGCACGCAGAAATGCATATATCAACATGGATTTGACTTATGTATACGGTAGAGTCAGTATACATACTGAGTTCTAACATTCTGACGGCAATATTTGTATGGGAGCTAGCGATCCAGTAATCCGAGGATCTTTACATGGTTGGTAAATATAGATGAGACACCTATAGTGTCTAAATTTCAAATTGATAGTACAAACAACAAAAAGTTTTTCTTACTGGAATAATAATACAAAAATTACAAACACGATTGCAAAAAATACACGATGATTACACTTTTCATAATCAATTTTTCTTTGAAGAGGTGTCGGCGCGTATTTTATTGTTACTTTTTATGTGCAACTGATATCCATTAAAATTAACTGTTTTATTAACAGATATGGTTTGTAAACTGTTAATAAAGTTTTTCTGTTAATAAAGTTAATTTGCGTTTGGATTTGTATGGGAGGTACACTTTCTAGTAATCCAAGGATCTTGAAATTTACATGGTTAGTAAATATGCACCTGTAACTCATAATATCCAAATTTCAATTCAAAGACAAAAAACAAAAAAGTGTTTTACTATTTCGCGCCAAAAATCCGGCAATTTTTTTTTTTTTTTTTTTTTTTTGTTTTAACCTATCTAAGGACACTTGGGTTATGAAAACGAATACAACGATACCTCCAACTATCGAAATCCATCCAGCCATTTGGAAGAAACGTGGCAAGATACAAAATTACAAACATACAAAATACGCGCAAAAAACATAACCCTTCTTAACAGTCGGGTAATAAGAACGTGAATTTGAGTAGGGGACTTGTGTGGGAGGTACCTCTCCTAGTTGTCCGATTCGGCCTATTCCGAAAAATGTGCTGGTATAAAAAAAGCTTCGTTCAAAATTTTAGCTCTCTAGCTCGAAAACTGAGGGACTAGTTTGCACACACAGACAGACGGACAGATGAACATGGCTAAATCAACTCGTCTCGTCACGCTGGTCAAGAATATATATACTCCTTCTTTGCATTACAAACTTCATGACAAATTTGTAAGACTAACTATGAAAATAAGGAACGGCTTTAAGTTACAAAACTATGTTTGAAACCAAAGATGCTATAATCTATAGAAATGACTTAAAACATATGGCGTAAAATTTTTAGGATAGCATATTTTGTTTTTTTGTGCAACGTATGGCGTATACAGCATTAAAATTTATTTTAATAAATATAAGGTTAATAATGGTAAGTATATAAGTAATAAGTACCCTACAACATGATCCTAATCGATCCTAACTTTGTGTCAAAATTTCAAAGCAATTTGATATGTAGTTTTCATGTTCTGAGATCATGAATATACGAACATTTACATTTTTACACTCTAGAGCTTCTTTGACTGAGATTATTTTAGACCAGTGATTACGAAAAAAAAATTTATAGAACTCCAAGATTTGAAAATGTCCCAAAATTCTTTACAGCCATGATACATTGCGCTTGCAAAAAAGTGGAAAAAGTAACATATACGGTCAATACTAGTATATACCTATGTATTTATGGCTATATGTGTGTATGTTTAGCTGTATGATTGTATTTATGTAAATATGTCTATATGTTAATAGGCAAGCATCATTTCGGTTAAGGAAGAATCCACAACTGAGGTACGTCGCAAGTCAGTTATGAGAACCCAAGAGGAAGCTATTACCGAGGGAGAGAAGATTTCATCAAGGCGATCTTCATTAGCGGTAAGAGTTTTCGTATCAATTTTATGATAACAACAAAAGGGGCAAAAACACAATTTTTTACTTAATGATGCAGAATTATTCTTTATATCATGTTTTATATTGTGAGAAGAGAAGGTTTTTTCTATAATTAGCCAATTTGTGAGTAAATTGAACATTTTAAATGTGATTTTCTCGAAATGCTGTTTTATGAGTTATGACCCTTTTGTTGTTTGTTTAGGATATTTGTATTTCATAAATGCAATTAAGGTAAAAAAAAACTTTTTTGATATCATTAGGTCGAGAACACGAAGACTGAATCACGTCGATCATCTATTATTGATAAAAAAGCTATCGAGGTAAAATTAAAATTAAAAACAAGACTTTTTATTTTTATTCCATTAATGACAATGAATGTCATAATTGGAATTATTGTAGTATCAAAATACTATTTTATTAATAGGAAAAAATTTTATTCTATTTCGTTCACAATATCACTTATTCAAAATATGAAAATAGGTTGAGGGTAAGAAAATTGAGCCAAACAACAATCCCTTAGAAATAAAAGAAGTTCCAAAACTTAAGCCAACTGAGAAAAAGCGAATCACTAAGGTGAGCCATATGACCAAAAAAGTTGGCCGGAAAATATTTATATTTCTTATTAATTTAATTATTTTCTTATTTAAAAAAAAGCCTTCTATCCATCTATCTATACTTTATGCAAATAATTTTGTTGTAATATGTGCTCAAGACCGCCTAAACGATATAATCTTGTGGTTGTAATTCTGGGAACTGCTGTTTTCTTAATTTTTAACTAAATTATTTCGATGTGTATGTCAAACTTTTTGTGATTCATATTGTCGATATATAATTTGTATGCAATATAGCTTAAAACCTTTAATAACAAACACACCATATTTGTGAAGTCAAGAAAATAAAACAAATGTCAACCGGTATTTCGGGGCATAATCTCAGCTTTATTACTGTGTAACTTCGCCAAACACTCTATTCAAACATCACAACTACACATCATATATGCGTCAGGTGGGGTATTTTTGGTACTATCCTCATATTAGCATTCAGTGCGCTCCAGATATTAGTATAAATGAAAAATTAAAACTAAATAATACATAATACATAATTAATTTGGAAGGTCTTCAATTGTACATTTTGGCTGTTTATAACGCTTTTATTCTCAGTGCATTATTCTTTTCTGTCAAATACATAAAAAGGCACCTACATATGTAAGCATATGATTTCTATTAATTTTTTTTCATTGCGATTGCGATCAATATAGATTATCGAAGAATCCAAACCAGCTGAAGAACTTCCAAAATTACGAAAGACATCAATTGTGCAACCGAAAGAAGAACTAAAACCTGAAACCGCCAAGCCTAAGGCAAAAGCAAAAGCAAAGGCTAAGCCGAAATATGAAGAACTGCCTGAAATTCCAGATTATGAACGACCGGTTCTAGAGAAATATGAAAAATCTGAATTTACACCATCAGATTTTAGTAGAGAATTGGATATTCCTAATAAAATGGAAAAACCAATAACAGACACAATGCTATTAGAACCTGAAACAGCAGTACAAAATAATGGACTGCCTAAGGTATTTTCCACATATGTATATTTCATATTATTATAGAAATATTTGATATTGAATGAATTTAAAAAAGCTAATATAATACGCACAACAACATAAATGATCTTAGTTTTGTATTAAACAATCTTCAATTTCTTACTTTTTAGTAATACACCAAAATTAAATTTAATTTTAAAAAACATTTGTGTAAATGTTCATATACCATAACTTTAATCTAGTTCATCAAATAAAAAGGATTAGTGAGAAGTTAGTAGAATTAGTCTCTTTAATTAAGTTCGACTGTCAAGTTTCTTTTCATTAATACTAATACTAACACATATAATAATACAATACAAGTATAAATAATAATATTCCATATACACCAAACCGATAGACAATGGTTATAGAGACATATTAAAAAAAAAAAAAATTTTAATTCACTAATTTTCCATGTTTCTGCTATAGTGGGTTAGATTGTAGGGACCGAGTATAAAAAAAATAGGTTTATTCTCAGATGGTCGTCATTTTGGCGTAAAATAAAGAATTAATTTGATTTGATTTAAATCTAGTGAGATAACTATAGATACAATTTGTATTCAATAAAAAAAAAATTGTTTTATCGCTCTGATCAAGTATATGCAAATTTGATTTACTTCATAGAACCTGAGTAATTTACCATCTTAACAATTTTCTTTTTTAATCAACACTTCACAAATTCAACCAACTTACTCCTTGCATTTGTATTTTTGTCGTTGATTATATTATTAAAACATACATATATGTCAGGAAAATATTATACTGAAATTATTTTGTAACTTGTAACATTTTTGTGTTCAGAAATCTGAAATTGTACAACAACCTGCTGAATCTCCGAAAGGTTTGAAAATTGGAAAGGGAAAACTTCCAGAAGAAGATGATGATAAGAATGGTATTGCTCTCCGTCCAGTAATTGTCGAGCCAGAGGTAAGTACCAATATACCAATATATATTACATCTTTTAATCAATTGTGGTGTTATAGTTCCTAAGTACAGCATTCAAACATATTCTTATTTCGTTTCATATTATTTTAAATTCTGTCCCTTATCGCATTTTTAGAAAAAAATTCCAGAAACTATTGAAAACTCTCTCGAGGTAAGCAAATAAATACACTTATATCTCTTTTAATAGATATTTGTAAGAAAAAAAATATTCAAAAATGATCAACTGTGTTCCAATAAATTGTCCTATTTAATATGCAATAAAAAATCCAAAGGCCAATAAAACAGCTCCCAGCCAATCACTTTTGGATATAATAAAACAGCGTCGGCGATCTTCTGCCAGAAATCTAATGACCAAGGAACCAATAACAAAAGAATCTTTTCTGGGTGTTGTATTAAAACCAATAGTTAAGAACACTAAAGAGCAAGTAGCAGCTCAACAGGCTAAGCAATTAAACAAGGTAAAATGTCGACATTCTCTAGGAACATAGCCTCGAATAATTCTAGCCTGAACTCATTATAATTTCTTCTGTTATTATCTTCTACGCTATAATTGCTTATTCTATCTTTGATTGTTATGTATTTGTCTTTACTTTTTTATACCTCTATTCAACTTAATTTCTATTCTTTTCAGCCCATTAACACTTTTTTACATTTAGTGTGGGTGTATTTTTAAATTGTTCACGCAGTAAATGGTATTATAAAATTGTCATGAAACCAAAGATGTTTCTCATGAAAAACGTTTTACTTATAAGATTATGAATTTGAATTTGGGTTTGTTTAGGAGAACCCCTCCTAGTGGTCCGATTCGACTGATTCCGACATTTGTGCAGTGCATCGCACAGAATTTCAGCTCTCTAGTTTTGGAATAGTTTGCATACATACAGACGAACATACAATAGGTTAATCAACTCTTCTCATCGAGCTGATGTCTCCTTCTGTCTGTTACAAACTTCATGACAAACTTATAATACTATTGACTACGTGAAGAGTATAAATATGGCATTCCTCTTATTCATAATGATCTGATCTCTGAAAGATATAAGAACTTTTCATATTTTAATTCTCTGCTGTAAATTTTATAAAACTAAACTGATTTTAATCTTTGAGATGTCGAATGTAAACGATTATATGTATAGCTTTCACGAAGTACTTTGTACTTTGATTAGAACTAAGAAGACATAAAAACTCATAAAATATACAATATTCTTTACAGACCTACATGAATGTACCATAATACATAAGAAAGTATGAGTAGGAATGATGCGTGGATGCATTCAAAACAACATATGAATGCATTCATTGTTTACAAATATATATTTTGCCGTAATGCAAACTCTAGAAAACTCACACTCCACATCTACGGATAGTTTCAAAATCTGTTTTGTATCCTGGCCTAATTTCATTTAATTAATCGAGTAAGAGTTCAGGTGAAACAAAATTATGTATATGTATATGTATATCAAATGTATCCCCAAACAAAAAATTAAGAAACTATTAATAAACGAGAATGATGGGAGGGACCAAATATGCTCTTCACGTATCCCCTAGAAAACGTTTTTTGTATGGGAGCTATGCGACCCTGTAATCCTAGGATCCTGAAATTTTCTTGGTTAATGAACATGGATCAGAAACTCATTGTGCACAAAACCCAAAAAGTTTTACTAATAAAAACATGAACATGTATGGAAGGTACCCCTCCGGATAGTTCGCGGGTCTTGAAATTTTTGTGACTTGTATATATGGGTTAACTTCCAGATTTAAAATTAAAAATTTGATGGCACAAAAAACAAATAATTTTATCTAATAAGAACATGAATTTTGATGTGAGGTTTGTATGGGAGGTACTCTTCCTAGTTGTCCGATTCGGCTGATTTCGACAAATGTGCTGCATATGGTAATAGGAAAGCTTCGTTTACAGCTCTCTAGCTCACTGAGATCTAGTTTGCATACATACAGATGGACAGACGGCTAGATCAACTCTTCTTGTCGCGCTGATCAAGAATATATATACTTTATGGGGTCTACGATGTCTCCTTCTGTGCATTACAAACTTGATGACAAACTTATACGAATAATACTGTTCAGTACGTGAGAAGTATAAAAATAACACAGAACTGATCTATAATGACCGTACAATGCAATTTTGTTTCACATTTTTAGTTTTTTCCTATATGAAAATATCAAATTGATTTCTTCAAAACTTTGAGTAATAAGTGTTGGTTTGCTGGTAAGAGGCAAGGATAATGTATCAGATATTAAAAAAAAGACTTTTATAAGCATCTTTTTATGATGCATAATTTTCAGTTTTTTGGGCTTTATACCGTTTAAAAGTCAAACATGCGTTTGAATCCCACAAAAAGTATAAGTTCCTCGAAATCTAGAAAATAGGGAGCTATCCATATCTTAAATTTGAAAACATAGTAATAAACTATTTTATAATAATGTTGTTGTGAACGGTTTAATAATATTGAAGTTCATGCAACTCCAAAAATAGTCATAGCCTTATATTAGAGGTGTACAATGATTACAAAAAAGGTACATTTTAAGTATTTACTCCAAATTATGTACTTCATTTATGTACTTATTTAAAGTGATGAAAAGTATTAATCTTATTTCGCTTTTTCAGTAAAATAGTATATATATTAACTTTTTTATGTTATTTTTCGAAAAGTTCATATGTAAATAATTATTTTATTGTTTTGCTTGTGTTATGAATGCAATCACTTCCCTCGTAATTATGTACATACCTATGTACTTTTCGAAACAGAATGAGTACTACTGGTAAGCATTAGGAAAATGTACTTAAAAATGGTATCTTCTCATGTACTTATTTTTTAGTACTACCAACATTAATTACATAAATATGTAGTAGATTTAAGAGTAAATATACGAGGGTTGCTTTTTAAGTCTTGAGACAGA